>JAANSO010002681.1:0-12929 GCA_036507315.1 Lepidocyrtus fimetarius
CAGTTGGAATAATGTTTTGCCATTTTTTAAAATCAATTTTATGGTACAAAGCAAGGCATTCTGTCTGTCTGTAGAACATTTCCCAGTTAGACCGCAAATATAAGTATATAAAAATTAGTAATAATTAGTTATGCAAATTAGCATCAAAGAGTTTAAAGTCAGTATACTAGGTTGTTGCATATTGAAGTAAAAGTATTTTCTCCTAATTTCAGTCTGTGAATAGTTTAAATCTCACGAGTATTGGGAGTGTTATATTAAGTAGCGTATATTATATATTTCAGCACAACTCTGTGCAGAACAAATCGTGAACAATCGTCCACAAATTGTGGAGGCTTCAAAATACCACTTATGGTAAACGCTAATAAATCTCAATTTACACCGTTAAATCATAAATTTTGTGAATATAAAAATGTCCAGAATTTTAATTAATTAATTTTTAATTATTTTTTACGGAGAATACTATCAGCTCTACGATAATGATTGAAGGGAAAGGAGCGGATTTTATTGTCCTATTGGGCAAATCATGCTAGAGTCTGTGATTGATTAGATAATAATTTGTACAGGGATTATGAAACATGCTATTATAATTACCAAATCTGCCAAAGTTAGTAATAATTAGGTTAATATTATCGATGGCCAATTAGCTGAAACCTGCAATTGGTTCATTTTTTAATTACAAAATTAAAAAGCAACGGCGGTTTTGCTCTATTTCTTTAAATTTGTGACCGTGAGTTTTATCCTATTTTTCTTTATTTCCAAAAGGCATAGATGAGTAAACTCCCCCGTGGGTTTGTATTTTCTGTTCGTGTGCTTTCATATTGGTGCATAAAGTATAATGTCTCCAATTGGATTTCCATTCTTTTTTTTAAAATCCTCAAAATATTTTATTTGTGGCATGATTAGTCTCGTCCTTGGGGTTAAAAATGTACTGATGCATTTTGCAGAGTATTCAAAATTCCTAAATACCTTTTGTTTTGCTAAAAAATCATACTTATTGCTATTATCATATAGCTTCTTGAGAATAATATCGTTTCGATCCAACTGCTGACTTCGGATCAAACTCCCAATAAGTTTTCAATTGCGATCAAAATACGTCTTTATATCCTTCACGGCCGTCCTTTGATATGATTTTATAGTCTCAAGGAATTATTGTAATAACAACTTGTAAAATACAACAATAAGAAGTAACTTCCTCAATCATTTCCTTTTCCATTGATGACTTTACAAAATTAAAATTGTAAACAATAATTTCAAGTGGGTGACAGATCAATCAAGGTGTGATTATGAGGTAGAAGTAACTAAGTTAATGAATTGAATTGTGTTAGTGAGCTTGCAGCTGACAAATAAATAAAGTTGTATTACTGCGCTGGTATTATTTTTGTAGAACAAACGGAAACATTTCAAGTTCAGATTCCACACCGTTGATTTCAGCAATGTCGAGAACAACACGAATTATGTCAAAGGACATTTGTCAATTAGGCAAGATAAGTTTTATTCAGTTGTCGGTAAGAGTTTTGTAATTACATCCTAAATACATGTACAAAGATTGGTTAAATGGTACTAAATTTAAAATTCTTGCAAAATTTGGATTAAAAAGAATGAACTATGTTATGCAACTTTTGAAAGAAAATATAAAAATAATTATTAATTAGGTAAATACTGCTGCAGATGAGTTTCATTAAATATTAATGCACGCAAGTAAAATACATGTTGCATACAAATTAAATTCTCACCGTACATCTGCCATTACTACTTTTCAATCTGCTTATTAAGATATTTTGAATTTCTAAAATATTTGTCAAAGGCGGTATACAACAAAACAAGGCAAAGTACCGGTAAATCTTATTGTGTGAATCTATCTTTAAAATTAAGATACATAATTGCAATGTAATTATTGCCACTTTGCCCCGTAAATTCATAAAATACAGCATAAACAAAAGCAACTACCCATTTCGGTTCCAGCCCGGTTCGTCTTTACTCGAATGAAATTTTGTTTAAAACCTTTGAAAAATGTTGGTCATAAAAAGCATCAGCGACAAAATCGTCAAAGATTTTGTTGGACCAGAGGAGAATAGCATGAGTACTCCGGAGGAGCCCGGTTTCGGCAAGTTACAGAAATCTTAAAATTGTATTTAAGAATAGCCACAGTTACAAGATTTTACTTTCCCCTTCTTGTATATAATGTATTTTATATTGTGGAACGGCTAACGCATATGTAATTCTAAGAATAGACAAAATGCATTCAAAAATTAAAATAATTAACTTTTTTGCATGGGAAGGTCATTCGCATTGGCAAGGCGGGAATTATTTGTAGTTGCTTTGATCTCCTCCTGTAATTTCCTTTGGACTTCTTGGAAGTTTGTTAGGTACAGTAAAGTTAACTGCAGTCTTCCGGGAGTGGAGTCTGTACCGGCAAACATTAAATCTGCTGAGATTACGATAAGCTGTCGTCCTAATAATTTAAATCGGTAGGTGAATATATACAATCTTGTATTTAGACATTATAAATTAACATAAATTAATGTTAGCGGCAGTTTTATTATATGCGCTTTATCTCCATAAAACTGCAACTGTGGATTATCCTTATCCGCTTTCATTTCCAAAAGAAACAAATCAGTAACACCAGTCGTCATCCTTCAGTCTTCATGCGGTTAAATAATATCACCGTCGAATTTCTCGATCTCTTTGTAAATCCTCAAGATACGTTATCTTCGGAATGTTAAATCTCGTCCATGGAATAAAAAACGTAATCGAGTACTTTGCAGAGTCCTTAATAAACTTTAGAAATTTTGAGTATTATCTGAATTTAATGACTGTACTTTTAATTTTATTTACACTACAAACCACGCTCCTACTCATTCAATCTTTTTATTGATATTCTTACAATTTCCAGCACATTTTTCAAAGGCGGTATACCGTAAAGGGAAACCAAGCACTGGTAAAACCTATTGAGTTAAAGCATTTTGTTGAAATAAATTCTTGTACTAAATTTCAATTCACCCCGTCAACTCATAAGCTTCATAAGTGTCAGGAATTTTAGTAAATTACTTATTTTTAATTATTTACTATAGTGTATACAAACAGCCCAAGTTCAATTTAATGTGTTAACCTGTAAAAATTACTGAAAATTCTGTGAGTTTTCAATAACGATTCGTTTTTAGATCCTTCACGGACTTCCCTTCTTTTGATTTCTTGATTTAAGGGATTCTTGCACTTTATCAATGATTTTCTCTCTAATTGATGACATTTCATAATTGAATTTTGAAAACAATCATTTCATATGGGTGGAAGTTTAATTAAACTTAATTGTGAGACAGCTTACGATTAGAAAGTAACGAAGTTAATGAGTTTGTGTTAGTAAAAAAATGCTGTTGAATAGTAAATCAAATTTAATTACTGCGGTGGTAACATTTTTGCAGAAATAATGGAAAGAATTCAAGCTGAGATATCACGATCCACTTTTACTAGCGATGATTTTAGCAATGTTGACAATAACCTGGATTATGTTGAACGGGTTTTGTCAATTGGGTAAGATAAGTTTCATTTTATTGTCGGAAGAAGTTTCATAACCACGTACTTAACACAGGTTAAAATATTCGTTTATTGGTTCTCCTAAATTTTAAGATCCTGCAAAATTTAGTTAGGAACCGGCACAGCAAAAGGGACAGTTGCTAACGGACGCAGTAAGCACTACAAAACAAAGTCTTTTTGCTTAAATCTGGCGGAATACACTCCATAGCTTCCCAGGGCACGCCTTCAGTTTAATAAAAAACAGAGTTGGAAAAGTGCTTTGCTATTTAAAAAAACAAATTCAGATAAAAAAACTATGAACTATTTTATGCAACTTCATAAAGAAAACTTTAAAATAATTAAGTAAATACTGTTACAAATGAGCATCATTATCAAAAAATAGTAAAAAAGTACTAGATAAATATATGTTACACGTAATTGAATTTTATATTTCAGAGCATGATTTCTAATCATCTGTTTATTAATCTTCAAACAATTTCTAAAATATTTATCAACGATAAATATACGCAAAAGAAGGGAACAAAGTAAGGCTAGATATTATTGCGCGAAACTATCTTTAAAAATAAGATAAAACTCATGAAATAAATTAATAATTCACTCCGTATATTCTTGATTTTAATGAGTTACCAGAGTTTTAAATATTTATTTTTAAGTATTAACTACACCGAGCAGCTAAGCACTAAATCACAAATTACTGTGTTAACCTATCTGTAAAAATTAATGAAAAGTCAGAAGGACTGAAAAATCCCCCCATTTCGGCTCCAGGTCCGACTCCTCTTTACTCGGATTGAATTTCGGTGAAAATCGTTAAAAAATATTTTTTTAAAAAAGCATCAGCAACAACCTTGATAATGACTCTCGCGATCTCTAATGAGAACCTTATTCTTTTTAAATATTAGTAAAAATCTCTTCGGACGGAAGTTCTCAGGACCAGGTTTCTTTGCTGTGTTGGAGATAAAGCAAGTTAGGGAAGACTCAGGCATTCTCGAGGATAACCTTTGAATTATTTTCCAGTTGTGGCCCTCCTGGGAAGACCAGCCAGGAGCGGCTAGTGAGAGAAATCTTAAAATTTCTTCAAGAACGGGCCGCTTGTATGTCATTCAAGGAAAAAATCATTTAAAAGTTTAAATATTAAATGAAAACTTAAGTTTACTTATGAAGTTCATCTGTATTGGCAAGTCCAGAATTACTAGTACTTCCTTTAATCTCATCTTGTATTTTCCTCTTGACTTCTTGTAATTTTGTTAAGTACTGTGAAGTAATTTTTCTTTGGTTATTCTTCACTTGCAGCTAACCCAAACAATCAGAATAATGTTACGTGCATTTAAGGTGTAATCTTCCTTTTTTAAATGTAGAAAAGATACGCTTATCTGCCTATCGCTGGCGACAAAAAATGCTTTGTCCCCTTTGGTAACTAAAGGTAGGGTCCCTTTTTTTTAACGGTAGGCTACTAACGGTTGGCCACAATTGTGGACACCCTTAGCTCCTTAAGTGTTAAGACATTGTTGTGTCTGTGCCTGTCTCATTTCTGAAACTAAATAACTTTAGTAAGAACAGTACTGCAAAACAAAGTGGAGACTTGAGGAAGTGGACTCTTTTCTTGCGCAAATGAATTCTGCCAGTGTCATGACTAGTTGTCTATAACTCCTGTAAAGCACTGAAAAACCGACCTTTGTTAATTACCTCATAAATTTTAAAGTTAAAAAATAACGGCGGTTTTATAAAAATTCAGATTTATGAAATTAAGTACAAATAAAGGTAGTGTGTTCATGCAGATGAGCGATAAGCATCAAAATATTGATTTTTGCATATTGATGGAAAAGCGTAAAGAATTTTGTAAAAGAATTGGTAAACGCAGGGAAAGGGCTGTTATAAATTTGATATACATAGTCCACAGCGTTTAGGTTAATTAAGAAAATGTGTAATTTATATTAGTAAAAATGGAATTCTAAAAACTTGTATTTTGATCAAAATAATGTATTTCTTCAATATGGAATACGGCTTATTATTGGTTGGAGCAACGTGAGTCAAATACATTCAAATATTTTTAATTTATTCTTATTAGGGCGCAGATGGATTAGTCATTTTGAATTTTTCGGGAAGTTAATTGAACGAAAGTGTTGAAGGGAGAAAATAAGATAAAAGCCCAAGTCAACCGAATACTGACCCGTTTGGAAAGCCAAGGTGAGGTGGTAGATGCGTTGTTGGAAGGTGCAACTTTAGTGGTTAAAATCTGTTAGATATGGCTGTGTTGCCATGGTCGAATGCTCAGAGCTGGCAGGTGGGTTTTATTAAGTAGTGGGGAAAATGGGTCTTATTGGGTTTTTTGGGGTTTTTCCCACCACGATTTTACAGGGTTTTATTGAGGGAAATGGGTAAAATGGGTTTTATTAACATGTGGGGTATGTTTGACTTTATTTCCTATGCTAAAACCCAATAAAACCCATTTTCCCCATTTAAACCCATTTTCCCCATTTAAACCCATTTTCCCCACCTGGGGAGGGAAAACATAAAAAAACCGGGGTTTTTAGTTTTTACCAGCTATGTGAATGCTACCTTTGACAATTTCTGGCTGCAAAGAATTTGAGTTTAAATTGGACAAGTATTTTGAATGCTAGATTTGATATTTTAGTACTAAAAGCAGTGACTTTGTAAATCCAAACCTATGGTAAATTTATATTGATTTTGTTTGATAATTGTGAATACTGACTACGTCATATCTACTAATTAATTAGTAAATATGCTTGCTTAATCTTTATGCGTCCTCAAAACGCAACATTTGTATGAAGTCGACGCTTCAATAATGCCAGTAATAGTAAACGATTTATCTCAATCTACACCGTAAAATCATTTTAAATAAAATCCTCAGTTAATTTAATTATTTTTAATTTTTTCCACAGCGAACATAAACAGCTCAATGGTAAAGATTGGTGAGAAAGGTACAGATTTTATTTTGACCTGTTGATAAAATCAAACTCTATTCTGTGATGCAAAGATTTAGGAAAGTGCTATTATGTATTTATATTTTAGAAATCCAAGTGATATTTTTATTATTTAGCTGTTGCTTGTTGTATTTATCATTAACATCATTCCCAGTTTACTTGACATCACAATTTTAAAACTATTTTTCATTGGTGAAATATAGTTAAAGAAAGTAAACGAAGTAAGTAACTACTACTTATAAGTAGTAAGCAGGTAACATTTATTGTGTTAACCTATCCTTAAAAATTACTGAAAAGTCACAAGGTGACACTGACGCAATTCCCCATTTCGGCTCCAGTTCTGGTTCTTCCTTACTCGGATCAAATTTCGTTGAAAACCGTTGAAAAATATTCGTCATAAAAAGCATCAGCGACAACCTCGCCAAAGACTCTCCTGGACATTGCCTCCTTCCAGTGGAGAATGCCATGAGAACTTCATTCTTTTTAAATTTTCCTTCAGATAAAAACCTCTCCGGGCGGAAGTTCTCAGGATCCCCCCAGATTTCTTTGCTGTGATGGATATAATGCAAGTTTGGGAAGACCCAGGCATTCTCTGGAATTAAATACCCTTTGAATTCTCGAACTAGTTGTTGCCCTTCGTGGAAGACCGGTTGCGGCTAGTGAGAGAAATCTTAAAATCTCTTCGAGAACCGCTAGCGTGTATGGCATTCTAAATATTGTGTAAAAATAATTCAAAATCAACCAGAATCATTCAAAAATAAATAAATTTTTACTTTGGAAGGTCATCCGCATTGACAAGTCGAGAATTATTCGTAGTTGCTTTGATCTCATCTTGCAATTTCCTCTGGACTTCTTGGAACTTTGTAAGGTACAGTAAAGCAAACTGGAGACTTCCGGAAGTGGAGTCCGTACCGGCAAACATTAAATCTGCCAGGGTTACGATAAGCTGTCGTCCTAATATTCAAATGCAGAAAGATGTTGTTTTCCACCTTTTGTTTAAATTTTATAAATTAACATAATTAAAAAGTAACGGCAATTTTTTCTTACGCGCTTTATCTCCATAAAATTGAGACTGTGGATTATCCTTATTCGCTTTCATTTCCAAAAGGTACAGATCAATGAAATCCCTCGCGGGTTCATCCTCTCTCAAACTATCTTCATGCTGTTGTATAATATCCCCATAAAATTTCTTCGAATCTCTTCGCAAATCCTCAATGTATTTTATCTTCGGCAGGATAAATCTCGTCCATGGAATGAAAAACGTAATCGTGTACTTTGCAGAGTCTTCGATAAACCTCTTAATATCCTCATGGTGCTTCTTATGAACAGGATCATCTTGTTCAAACCGTTGACTTCCGGTCACACTCCAAAGCGAGTTTTCAATAGCGATTAAAACCCGTTTCTTAATATCCTCTATGGGCTTTCCTTCGTCAATTTTTAATTTCTCGAGGAATTCCTCAACTTCGCCTGTGATTTTATCTCCCATTGAGGATTTCCCAAAGCCGAAATCACGCAGATTACGTAACATAAACCGACGATGTACTTCCCAAAGGTCACCTTCAGAGCTGGCAATGCCTAATGCATAGCCGTAAATAGTTAATTAATAGCCTTGGACTGTATTAAAGAAATTACGTACCTAATTGTTCGTTCTCGTATAACTCCAGTCCTTCAAAGAATTGCCGTCCTGCCATGAAATCTTGACTGAATAGCTCACGGATCCATTTCGGGTCAGGATACAACAATGACCCTGAAATATTTCACGTGATTATTCAATCATAATCAGTTATAATATTAAAATTAACGTACGTCCTCTGTCCAAACTTTAGTTTGAATATTTTTCCGTATTTATCCGCCCATTTTGCAAATGGTTTGTGTAAGGCTTTGTCCAGTTGGAGGACGTGGCCAAGAATTGGAAGGCCCCATGGTCCTTTTAAATAATTAATTAAATGTTTAATTGTACAATTAATTAAATAGTAATTAATTTCACAATACCTGGAATCGGCTTGAACTTTCCATTATTATCCTTTTGCTTCATCCACCATATTATTCCAAGGGTGGCAATTAATTAAATGTTTAATTATACAATTAATTAAATAGTAATTAATTTCACAATACCTGGAATCGGCTTGAACTTTCCATTATTATCCTTTTGCTTCATCCACCATATTATTCCAAGGGTGGCAATGAATACTGCAAAAATCGGCAGTGATATCATAATAAATCCTTTCCTGCAAGTTTTAAACCTTTTTAGCCGAAGCGCAATGCAATACTGAAGCAAACCAAGCTGAAATATCAACGATTTTATGCACATATGACATTTTTATCTAAAACAAATCTGAATGAGTATGACCTTGAATTTTTTGCTGTAAAGCAAAGTGTGGGTGAACTAAAGCAACTTTTGGACTGATGATAAACAACGCTGCGGGCCATTCATGCTCTCAAGAGAGAGATTAAACTCGTGATTTCAATGTGGAATTTGGAATGGAAAGGCATGTGAGTTTACAACAAAGTTCTGTGATTTAGCAAGGTTTAATACGAATGACTTTTACAAAGATTTACAAGCAGAACATGTCTATTCAGAGAGAGATATTCTGAATATTCTTCATTTTTCTAATATCAAACATTCAATACAAGTCAATTTGATAACTAGGACTCCCTATGCAGCATCATACTTTGCATTATTATGGCAATCGGCGCATTATTATACGTCTTTGTTAAAATAAAGTCACATTTGCCCCTTTAACTACTCAAGTAAAGCGTATTTCAAACCGTTAATGATTACATTACCCAATTGTGAGCAAAATACGAGTAGTACAAAACGTTAGAAGAGTACATTTAGATGCTGAAAGAAAAACTCCAGTTCTTTTTGATTTCTGAAGAATTTCGAAGAGACGCTTTGAACATATTATCTAGTTTGCAATTATCAGAGAATCATTCGCAGTTTTTTAAGCAAAGATTTTGACTTAAATTTAGTAATGCGGTGACGCTTTACTGGACTGGGGCTCAACTGGGAAGTCCAAAATGCAAGTTGACAACGTTTCCACTTGAGTTTTTGCTTCTTAAGAGTATTTTTCAGCAATGAAGACAATGTGGAATAAATGAGATGGCTCATTTGATGCTGATAACTTATTTTTTAAATAGAACAGGTAAATATATAAATTAGGTAAATGACTATCAAAGTAAGTTTTACCTGTTTCTTTAATTCACAATATTCAATACTGATTACAATTATTACTTTATTTGATCAATCATCATGGACTCATCGTAAGCAGGTAACCCATCTTCTTAGCTCCCATCCGTGTGGGTGTCAGCGGTTCCCAGTGTGGAACGTGTCTTTCGTACTAATTTCTTGTCGCGATGATTATATGTCAAATGCATTATTTGCTGAGATTATTATGATTACTTAATTGATTATGCAATAGAAAGAGTTTTATGCAATAAAATTAGAGAAAAATTACAATGTTTTTCAAAAATATTTTCAGTGAGAGATTGCGGAAGTGATTTTATTTGCAATTTAGGCAAAATCATATGGAATCATCCAATCATACATTTTAATTTGATCCGGCATTCTGTTCCGTTTTCTTTTCATCACTATCATTCCCCTCATCTTCTAAATCAAGGTCCCGCACCACAAGCAACTCCTTCCCTTGGAAGCGAAGCTCCAGTAAAGTCTGTTCCATTTCCAAACAGCCCATTACAAATACTATGGGCAGGTCTTCGGAACAAATCGAACTTTTCCGGGGTTTCAGGATTGCTGTAGACATACTGGAAAACGACCTGGTAGGAAAGTCAAATGATTAGTAATGATTAATGATTGCGCAATATTTAAAGGGTAGGGGGTTATCTAAGAACTGAACTTACACGTAAAGTGTCCGATACACGAAAGTTTCTCTGAACTGATGCGCCACTGGGTAGCCGGAAGTGCAAGTTGACAACGGTTTCAGCAGAGTTTCCATTTGGTTCAGTTGGGAGATTACTTCTGGCTTCTTCCTTAGCTTGGATGATAGCCTAGAAAATAAAAACGGTTAAAATTATCAGTTACTAACGGTTACGGTTAAGTAAATGGAATACCTTTCTGCGCTCCACTTCCCTCCGTTCCTTCCTCAACTTCTCTTCCTCTTCCAATCTCTTCTTCTCTTGTTTTGCTTGATCAGCCATCAACGCCTCTTGAAATGCCCGGTTCTGCTCAGCAACAATCTCCCTTCTTTGATCAATCGTTTCCGTTTGTGGGGTGGGCGTAGGGGGAGGCGGGGGCAGCGGGGGTGGGGTTGGGATCTGCCGTCTTGTAAACGTATCACTTGCTAATCTCCTTTGAGTCTTTCGTTTCGATACCGGAGCTTTTGAAGGCTGTCTGGAGGATTCGAGAAAACCTTGTGTAATAGATTGAAGTGTCCCCTCAGACCGAATCTGACTTTGAAGGTCACTTGGTCTCCGTCCACGAGCGGGGGGTCGAGTTGATAAAGGAGGTACTGAAGAAGTTGAAGAAGCTTCTTCCATAACCGTGTTTCTCTCTCCGTTTGTTTCAATTACGTTGCTGTGAGTATTCCTTGTGACGATGACATTATCTGCCCCCGTGATTCTGACATTGTTCCCGTTTCCGGTGATTCGAAGGTGATTGTTGGAGCCGATTACTTGAAACTCTTGGTTTGTCCCGGTCAGTGTAAAATATCCGTCGGTAAGGTTGAGTTGGATCACTCCACTGTCAAGTACTGCTATCCGAGTAGACTAAACAAACAAAGCTTAATTAAACTTAATTAATTAAATCAGCTGATCGATTGAAGACCTACCTCAGGAAACGGGATCCTTGCCTCCAACCTGTGAGATCCTCCTGGAACAGGTGAAACACTTGCAGCTTCTCCATCCGAGTCAATATCAGTGTAGCTCCCCTCCTCCTCCACGTTCTCTGGACTCTCCTCCAGTTTTGGACCGTAAACTGGACCTTGGACCTTTTCCTCGTCACTTTTCCTCAGGCTTCGAATACGACTTGCGGTTAGTTTCTTCCTGGGTTTACTTTTCTGAGCGGGACCTGGCTTGTTTACTCCACTGCAAGATTCCTGACAAGATTCTTCATTCAGAATGCCGGTGGTCATTTGTAGAACGCAAGAGCATCGCAGTTGCGAATATCCACTGAGAATTTTAAAATAAATAGTAAATCCCACTTTAATTTTGATCTGACTTGTAATTTTGAACTAATTCTGAAAAATGATGTTTTGAGTGTCAGCTGTGAATTGTGTGTTTTTGTTGATATGTAATATTACATGGAAACATTATTATGGAAATTAATTATTTCAATAGCAACGCAGTATTTTTTGATGGAAATGAATGTTAAACGCTGGTTAGTTAATTGAATTGAGTATTTAATAGTTAAGTAGCAATCAATTACCACACTACACCACTTTATGTTAATTTAATTGATAATTTTAATCAGCGTGGGCAATGGGCAGCTCCAATCTACTTAACATTTTTAAGGAATTTATTATAAATTACATTACAACGCTAAATTTTGTTTCAACGAATGCGATGAACTGTAAAGTTCTTTCTATCGTACTTTCTTCTTATCATCATCAACGATACAACCTGTTACATCTTTTCTTAACTTTCGCTTTTGAAAATAGCACAGATTGCAATTAATTTAAGTTAACTAAATGACAAATGTAACCCTGACCAGGCTCCACGCTTCAGTTTAGTTGGGTAACATGAGACAATCCAAGGCGGAGCAAAATACAATCAAAAGTGCTGTTACCATTGACGCCATGAAATTAACATTGGAATTTTTTTACGACTGTGACCATCCCGTTAAAAACGGTTATGGATATTGGAAGGAATAGCTAATACCGAAGCCAAAGAGGTATTTTCAATTACCTTTTATTTTTTTGATGCTGGTGTCATAGGAGCGAGTCTAGGGCCTTTTCGACCAGTGGAGTTTTGGTACCTTAAGATTTTTACTACCTTGGCTTTTGGTACCAAAAGAGTTTTTCTACCGTCGAGTTTTGGCACTATAGGTTTCCTTCTACCAGGGTTTTTGGTACCTTAAGATTTTTCCTACTGTGAGACTTTCTTTCTTTGAAAAACTCCATAGGTCAATGTTTTTATTTACTACAGCATGACAAAAATATTATATTACATTATACGAGAGTACCAGAGCAGTGCAGGCTCCAAATTAAAATGAACCAGTTAATAAAGATTCTAGAATATTTGTCAAAGAAGAGCATTGTTTGTGGCTAAGAAGAGAACAATTATGCAAACCTAAAGGAATGGAGGTATAAAGATAACCTCCATTATCTTTATACCTCCATTCCTAAAGGCTATTAAGAATTATAAGAAAAAACAGCTTCTATGTAATTATTAATAGCAAGTGAAACGCCTAATTAAAAAGTCCTCTTCGATAGCAATAAATGAATCAATTAAGCATTTCAAAAGAACAAAATGATAATGTAACGAAATGTGAAATGAATT
>JAANSO010002682.1:0-12927 GCA_036507315.1 Lepidocyrtus fimetarius
TTTTTAGATAAATACAAGGAAAACTGTGCTGTCAAATTCAGTGCGGAATAATAACTTAACTGGAATGTAGCGTATCCACTGCCAATTTGCAATTTGTGTATTGACGGTAATTTGTGATAAAATCGGCATAAAAAGTGTCACTTTGTCATTCGATTATTACATCATTCTGAAGCAGCTATATTAACAAAGCTGTAGCAAGCCACCATGGACCGTAATTTGGAAGAAGCAATGGCTGAAAATATCTTTTTTGAAGAATTGGATGAAGTTGGCTGGACTGACAATGCTTTTGTCAAACAAGAGGAGGTAAGGGGCACCGCCATCGCTGTATTGATAACTTTACATCGATAAGAAATTATTGGAAGCTAAACATAAACTAAAACTAATTACTAATAGCAGACATTTTTAATGAAAATTAAATATTATTGTTAGTTAAGCAAAGACAAAGTAGATCTTTCGGTAATTGCATTCGTTTGCTAGCAAGATCACAGATAAAGTCTTCTGTATTATTTGAATATTTTGAATACCCTGAGAAATCCATGCATGCATGTCCGATTGGTTTGAAGACAACTTAAACAAATAGATTTCAGTTACCATAATCCAACAATTAGCAACTTTGATTTCACTTCTTTTCTTCCGGATTATCTTGTATATATGCATGATGACTAATGATGATAAAAAACTGACTAAATCATCCGTTCTAATTTGTTTAATTGAAGTCATCGTTATCGTTATAGACTGTAAGTGTGGGTTCTTTAAGAAGCTAGATTAAGATAGTCATCTTTGATTGATGTTGTTAATACAATGATACTTGGTACTACATTATGTTATTGTTAGCATGCATCAAACTAACTCATCTAAACTCAGACTTTTCTGCAATACAATTATTTCTCTTAATTAAACAAACAGCTTTAGCTTATTTATAACAATAGGTTTTAAATAAACAATACACTTCAGGAGTAAATTTTGGGTTGAATGGGACTGACTACTTGCAATAAATATTATTACTAACGATGTTATAATAATGATAAAATCATAAACATCTTAATCTAATTTGTGCCATAAATTAAATTCATCGGAGGATGAGGATCTTTAACAAATCCATACATTTTAAGAAATTTATATGACAGGAGCAAACGGTAGCAGCTAGTAGCACAATATGGGTGTTCACAGCAGGATATCACTATTTATGATCTTTAGATAATGCTACTGATACAGTTCCCTTTTCCTTAAAACTAAATTCCTGAAATATTGGTTTTTAAACAATCAAGCTTTAGAGAAAAAATTTGTTATTTTATAAGGTTTCTTTTGGGGTATCCATATTTTTAATATAAGAAAAAACTTTGTACTGGGGGATCATTATTACACACAAGGATGGCTCTATGGTTAAATATAAAAGATCTCTTGAAGCAAAATCCGAAACCACAATTATCATTTTTCATTTTAACATCTATTTTATAAGGCTTCGCTTACTTTTCCCATGTCTTAGGTAAACTCAAGTACAAAGATCTCTTGAAGCAAAATCCGAAACCACAATTATCATTTTTCATTTTAACATCTATTTTATAAGGCTTCGCTTACTTTTCCCATGTCTTAGGTAAACTCAGTACAACTTTAGTGCCCTGAACGGGACAGTGTAGTTAATAGAATGAATGGGGATGACTTGGTTGTTTTAAAGAAGCAAGATTATTTCTGTTACAATTGAAATCATTTCATTATTCTTGTTTTACTACATATTAAATTAGGAAGTCTTATTCAGTTCAGCTGCATTATACCTATAAAACAGCTATTTAAAGAAGGAAGGCCGAATCGCTTCCTCTAGATAAAAAAAATCTCCCACTTGATTTGAGGAAGCAGTCCAGACGAACGTTTAAAATTCTGTGAGAAAGTTTTTGTCAGAAAAAGGTTAGAGCGAGTGACTAATAAAGGACTTTAAGAAACCTTCTTGTGTCAAGATGTGTATACAATCTTCAACGATCTGTGAATTAAAACCACTGCAGGTTTTCAGACTTGGACATCCTTTTATAACTGAAAAGGTTTAGCCCTACTGGACAATGATTTTTAATGTGAAGCCCGCTGGCCAGCTGTTGTTTATACAACAATGATATATGAATCTGTATATTATTCAGTTGAACCAAGAGTCCCTTTCCTGCATGAGATCCCTTCGAGGCTTGGGTCTCTTCATTTCCATCATTATCGAACCTTTTCTCCATTTAAATTACGTTTCGTATATCCAGATGCTACTTACATGGTCCCGTATTTCGTATTTTTTCTTTGGTTTCTTATCGCGTTAATGACTGAAGTCTCCGTATGAATCATATGAACTCTTCCGGATTATTCAATAATTCACATTTTAGTAAAAAAATACACTTGCAAATTACATTACAACAAAGCGTTGGTACAACTTTCAGCAAATAAGACGGAATGAGTCATTTTTAGCTTGTTACCATTTCTCATTTTCCCAATATGATCTTTTCCATGTCTCATTCTACACTAAATATATATGTAATCAATTTTTTTAATCACGTACGAGTTCATGTGTACGTGTTGGAGAATAAAATCAAATGATATGTGTCATATTTTTCTAATGCTCCATGCAGTTTTGCAGGTTGACTTGTACATAATATGCATCTAAATTATAAGAGTAACAAAGGGTCAGACAGAATCAAATAAGTTTTCAACTTTTCCGGACATGAAAGTTTATGCAAGCAAAAGCTTTGCCATACAATAGGACCTGTGCAATCAGCCCAATATAAATTTTGGGGCTACACTTCATTTCTTTCCAAATTTTGAGTCTTCATAATATTTAGGTTGACTGAAACAGGATACTTAAAAAGCCAATCTAAAGTCGACCCTTCGTGTAAATAATCTTAGCCTACATTATAACATAGCTATTTTATAAAAGCTGATTGCTCGACAGCGTGAGTCAACCGAATTCGGCCAGTTAATTTGTATTCGAAATAGAAAAGGGGCTCTGACAAGGTCCAAAGTAAGAAACAAGAGAGCTACTGGTAATGATGAGCTGGTGATGTGGTGAAGGAGAGTAGAAACAGCCGCAGAGAATATTTTTACTCCAAGTAGCTTGCCAACCAGCAGCCTCTGTACTCTTGTACCAGTTCCCGGTGTTCAATAATAAACTGAAACTAAATAGGGATGAAGAATTAGCTCGTTGTTTTTTGGTTTCGTTCCCACGATTTTGACTTTGTTTTATAATGTGCACATACGGTAGTAAGAAAATGATGAGGACGATGTAGGAGTAGGTTATGAAAGGGATTGGAATAAAGAGAATGAAAGAAGATGAAACCAAGTCAATGATCTGCTTTCATGATGTTCCATCCGATCATCTTTTGCTTCTGGCTAACCAGAAAGGAAGAAACCTTCACATCTGATTACCTACTTTTTCCGTTGTGTTGAGTTTTACACTTTTTTATTCTTGTCCATGCATGGTTATGATATCATTGTTGTTACTTTCATAGGGTTATGATGATCATACACGCTATAAAAATGACTGAATTGGGAGGTATAAATGAAACGTAAACCTGTCAGAAGCACCACCGCTGCCACCGACAATATCCAGTTCTGTTGTATTTCACAACTAAAATATAAGACAAAAAAGTAATATTAGAGAAGTACAAAAACAAGGAAAGATGGGATGATATTAGGTTATCCAAACTCAGGAAAAGAGTCCTTGACTTTATTTCATCCCTTCACAAAGATGAAATTGTGGTTTTAATATGTTGACCAGAACATGCTTTCATCTTTAGATATTCGTTTTCAAGCAGACAAAATTTAATCATTTTGTCCTCAATCTCGATGCGGAGGAGGAATAACCCTTGTCACTTGTTCAGCTACTCGCAGTCACACGCATTCACTACACAAGCAAGCTAATCATCTAATAATTTTTATAAATCTGGATTATCAAGGGCATCCAGTGAGTGAGCGGATGTAGAATGATAATGTGTTTAAAATGTATGAAATGAAATTTGTATCCTGAAAGAAGGATTTCATCTTTGGTACGTTTGCGGCTTCCTCATTCTATTTTTCTTTTTCTTCTTCTTCATCCATGACAGAGGCTTTCATATTCAACTTGCAACTATCCGTTTGTTTTTTAAACGTTGAATATACGAAAAAAGTATATACTTACATCCTGGATCAAATGTTTAGCATGTTCGCTGACTGTATGATACAAGATACAAAAAGTTTCCTTCCTGTCTTGGCCTACTCGGTCTTCACCAAATTAGTCAGTCCACTGTCTTTACGCACAGGTATTTTTAAACTTCATTCATTCAAAAAGACAATTTCAGCATGTTGGTGGGCGTTTCGTTTGTATGACTAGCTTTTAAAGTAACCAAAAAGTCGTAATTTTACATTGTAAATAATACTACATTGTCAAGTTGTCAGCAAACATCCTTTCCCATGAAAATAGCTTTTTGTCTTTTTGTAATATCTAGTACGGTAGAGGTTTCTCTGAATCATTAATTACCAAGACGGGGAATTGTGTTAGTAATCTTTGTATCTGCTTTGTAACATTATTCAAATGTATCAATTAAGAATGATCAGCTTTATCTTTGCTTTCGTTTATAAATAATTTCAATCATTTGAATGATGAACCCTACCCAACTCGCATATAATAAGAAAAACTAATTTTCTTACTCTCAAAACGTATCTCATGTCAGTTTAAAAATCTGCATAATCGATATGCGCTCTCTGATGTAGATCTAAAATCATGGGGCTTATCTTACCTTTAGAGGTTTTAAGCTTCAGGTTTATTGATATTTTATTCTTTCACTTTCGTTTCAATGTAGCATACAATTTAGGTAAGAAGAATGTTTCCTTTGGATTTTGCTTGATTCTTTCTGTGACGACCTAAGGTAGGTCCAAATAAATAGGTACATAATTTTATAAAACTAAAACATTTTGCTGACGTAATTAATGCTTACTGATAAGGTTTTGGTAATCCATCTAATTTAGATGAACATAACAGACAAAACTAATAACAGATAAGTTTCATTCATAAACATATAAAATAAAAACTTCGACGTAAATAAAAAAATTTGGATGCCAGATAAGCCACACCATAATCCTCTGACTACACTAACGCGTTGCTTACTCAAATCTCTTCTCCGATAACCTGAGATGTAAGGGATTTAAATATTACAACTTCCATGTCACTGCCATCAAAAGTATTCACTAAAGTTCATTCATTAATTCTATATCAAGGTGGGTTACTAACGTATTTTATCTGGATTTTGTTTTTCTCTCATTATGAATTTGCGGTCAAGCTCTTCGGGTGGTTCTCAATATTTAGTTGTGGTTTGGCATGTATATTGCTGATTGCATTACGACACAATAATGCTGATTAAGTTTCGATGCAGAATTGTGGCATAAAATAGAATTTCAATTGTCTTTAAGCATATTGAGAATCAGATTTGAGAAACCCATTACAGAAGCAAAATAACCTCCTACATTTCCCTTGTTAAGAATCAGTCAATAATTATTTCCATTTGTTTAATCCATGAAAATTATCTTTATGAACAGCTTCCTAAAATCAAATATATAATTTCAAAATATTTTCACGGTGAATTATTGATGAATATTTTACTTGGCCAGTACGTAAATGGGGTTTGCAATTTTGAACGAATAAGGGAAAGTGTTGTACCTGTTATCGTTCCAGGCACTAGAATTCTAAATTGAATTTTCAGAACTTGTATTACTCAGAAGTTAGCCATAAGTAAAATTCATAAGTGCATCATAGACCGATATATTTGTTAGGACTTACAGCAGTGAGTCTCATCAGAATTGTTGGACTGCAGGACACCCTGCTGGTTATCTGCTTCATCATCCCCATGATTATAAAAAATATACATAATCAAGCTTGTCATCATCATTACACTTTCTTGTATCTACATAATAAAGACCAGTAGTAGTGAAAACCGACAAAGAAGCAAAGCGTTGTAAATGTCTTTTCCAATACTTAAACCGTCTACCCTACTCTCTTGTTTTCTGCTTTCATTTAAAATTGACTGGACGAGAAACACAAAATGAACTTGCTATTGCTTTCTTTCAGATACGAGAACAGAGAAACCTAAAAATGAATTAGTCATCATCAATAATCAACATTCCCAGTTAACTGCTACCCTAATCATTAAATAATGGCCAGGCAGCTTGTAACAAAGCAAAATTTTAGTTTGTTGGAAAAGTCTCATGATTTGATTCATCACCAACACAAAATCTGTTTTTATCATCATTGCATTGAATCGAAAAGTTTCCTTATAAAGCCTTCAAGGGTATGCATTGTATCTTATTGGAAAAAGCCAATTCCAGAATCAAATCTGTTCAATGTTTATAAAACATGCAAACAGAAGACGATATATCTGCCTTATTATAATTTTTACGAACCTTACGAAGCACAACTGTTACGTAAAACTATTAATATATTTGGTTGGAGTTTCCGTATAAGGTTCAACTTTGTTTAAAGTTAAACAGAGAAACAGAAGTACATCGTTGGGGTTTTAAGGGTGCCTTCTTAATGTTACTTCTCGTCTTACAAGATTCCTTCAAACTTTATTCTCATCATCAAACTCATCATTTCATGATCCTAAAGTTCATCCTTGCATTTTTAGGATAGGATATAAAGCGACGGTGGTAATGCATGTACCCATTATATTGATGGTGGTAGTACAATTTTGTCAGACCTACAACAATGCCCATTCATATCCAATGACAAAGTTAAACAAAATGAAGAATACAGTTTTCCTTTCAAAAAAGGTTTTCCTATTCGATTTGCTACCCCCTTAGTGTTTTATTATTAAAGGAAAGGAAGAAGAAAGACCAACAGGTTGCTCTTGCACATTCATCCCCCTATCTATCTACTTCGAAGCTTTTTCTCTTCTTCCAACAAAACCTTCTGCTCCTCCATGATTCCTTCTCAATTCTGTTTTTGTCTTTTGACTCGTTCTGTAAAGATTTGAGTAAGAAAAATATTGAGACTTGGTCGATCGTCTGAGAGAGGAATAAGGTACCTGTTCATTCTGTTTAAATATTATACCTAAAGCAAATCATTCATATATTTTATACACGTTTGGGTATTATATCATCTTTGCCATCACATCGTCATCATTGTTGAAGTAAATACATGCATCATTACTTAAACATTTTACTATTAACTTCTATAATATTGCCAAGAGGAGCAATTTTGGGGAGAAAAGGCAAAAGCAATTGAAAGAGAGTATAGTGATTCCATTGAGAAGAAAAGAAATCATTCTTACTCTGTTTTCCGTTAAAGTTCCATGCAAGAAGCCGAGAACACGGTACATGCTCATTACTATATTATTATTATCCCCATTAACGAGACTGACTTCTCTATTTTTTTGTTGGTGTGATTCCTCGGCTCTGTTCTTCTCTTCCATGATTTTCTTGGTAGGTTAAGCTAAATTTGGTTGGAGGAATAAAAAAGAACAGACTTTGTTGTACAGTGAAGAATAAGAAATTGAAAGACAGAGACAAGCTAGAGGAAAAGTTCCTTTCGGGTCTCCGTAGATAATAAGTTTATCCCTTCGTCCTATCACGATTTTCTCAAAAATATAGTCAGTTATGTGCCTCTGTGTCAGACAAAAAGAGACGTAGATCATTTTCCACGAGAAAATTACCAAGTATATGCATTACTTTTGTTTACGTTGTCGGTGCGCAAGCAATGTCTGTAGGAGGGAGAGAAAAAGGAATGAAAAGTGTTTGAAATATTACTACTTTTAGTTTATCTTACACAAGTTCACTTACAAATTTGGAGCTTTGGACACGGTATCAAGTCATAAAATACGTAATTTTCTGAGTTCGGTTTTTTGCAATTGCTTGATCAAGAGATCAAGTCAACTAAACAAAATTTGCGTGATTCATTGTTTTCTGTGCTAAATAATCACTACACTCGTAATTGCATACTTTGGTCAATAATACTTCAAGTACGAAGCACGGATAGCCAGTTACTGATCTAAAATTTATTATGAAAACGTGTTTGATTTTTACATGAGGCTTATATTATTTAATTGAGTTGCAAATCAACATCAAAATCGTGCTTATAAATGTTGTTTAAACAACAAGTTCCAATATTATTAAAGAATGTTTAGAGTGCTGAGTTTTAAATGATTATTACTTTCTGAATGCGTTCAATATCTAAACAAATATAAATAAATTTTGTTTGTCAGAAGAGAACAATACTGAAGTCTACCCAGTACATTTGGATATGTTTTTGGATTCCTCTCAATAAAGAGTAAGTCGTTGTGTTGGTTGTTTCCACTTTCCATACATATCATTTTATCTTTCAAAGCTTTCCAGGAAAACTCTCATGATATCACCCATTAGATATGTGGAGACGAGACTTTTCTGCTTGTATAAATAAATAGAACAAATTTCGATATCATTTCAGAGAACTTCATATCCAAAGTACATAAAAGTTCAAAAATCAGTTGAAAGCTTTTTGTTAAAAACAAAGACATAAGAGAACCGTATTACATGCATAAATTATTCATGTAACAAAGTTTTGATGAAAAAGTTCAATTGTTACTTACAAGCAAACGACAGCATTCAGTAACAAAACTATAAATCTTTTAACATTTTCCTATTTTTCCTATTTGCGCATTGAGACTTGAATTCATATATATTAACATGATAAGAGTACTCAAATGAATTAATTAATTGATTTGATCTCCTTTATTTCGGTTTTAATTTTCCATGGACCGTTATAAAGACTTACCATAAACTATTACAGTCTACCTCTAAGAAGACTAACGATAAGAGTACATACTTTATCCTTAACGTAAAATTGTAAGATTTTATAAATGAATCTTTAATGCGTAAGACAATTTCTTAAATTAAAACATAAAAGTAAAAATAATAATTTTGTCCTAGAGTCAAGCAATATAACATTGCTAGTTACATACTGTATAAAATCAACAACTCGTATTGTCAAATAGATGACGATTATTATGATTTGTTATAAATAATAACAGCTCAACAGTAGTAATAAATAAACCATGATTAAAGAATACATGCTCTTTACATACTTAATGTACACTACATTTATTTACCCAACTCCCAACCCAACTCATAATAATTATTCCTCATCTCACCAGTTATAGCTTCAACCCTGGAACTAATGATTCCATATCTCAAAACAATTTGCAAGGTTGCTCTTAGGACGCCAATTTGAAGTGTACATAGGCAATAGCTATGTATAATGACTAGTAAAGCGACATGATCAGTTTAAGAAGTGAAAATGGGAAATGGGCAAGGTTGAGTTTTAATCTTTTACCAAATCCTACCTACACACTCAAAAAATGATGATACGTGGAAGAAGGATTTGAAAAGTTCTTAAAACAAAGAGGAGACATAAAGTTCAAAAAGTTTTGAAAACATGCCTAAATTCATGTATTAAAGAAGATACATTTATATACAAAGTTGACAAGGCGGTTTATCCGTAAACCTGTAAAATATTGCTAAACAACCAAGCTATAGTTTAAAAAACAGAGAGAGAGAGAGAGAAAAAAACACGGTAAAATTTTCAGATACCGAGTTTGATTTGTAATTGAGAAAGAAGGGAGCTCTTTAGTTAGCTAGAGTGGGATCTTATTTGATAGGAAGGAAGAAAGAGTAAATAATATTTTCCACAAAATGATTATTTGATGTGATAGTGACGACTACGATGTGATATAAGTAGGAAAAACGATGTAAATGATGTTGGTGGTGGTGAGGAGTGACTGGTGATGAGCGTCATCCCTTTCGTCGTCGTTATGTGTGTGGCAATACATAATTTGTTAGTTACTGACTGACTGGTTAGGCTTGAAAGTTTGAGAGTTTCAGCTTTTCAGGAATATTGGAAGAAAAGTTCTACCTCGTTCTAATATATTATGAATGTAACGTAAACAATTCTTTTCAAACAACGTCTAGAAAAACCTTAATCATGTAGACCGCAAACAAGAGTTACTTAAATAAAATGTTTTGCTGGGTTTGCCAACAACTTAAGAGAGAAAGGTTGTGCATGTAAGTTATATGCGTAATCTTTACTTAAGTAATGTTAATTCTAACCATAATTTAGTAACATTAATTGTCGTAAAAAGAACCAAACAAATCTATCTTGTATTTATAAATATACCTTCTATTCTATATTCCTGGAAATTGTTCTCTGCTTACTCGCTTTGCTCAATTTGAATATTTTAAATTTTCATATCAATTGGAAGCATCAAACTCAAAAGTTAAATTTTTCAGATTCGTAATTTTTTGAATTCATGTTTTATTTATCAGTATAACAAATGTGCTTCAAATCTGTCTTTGCTTCAAAAGTACCTGCATGAGCTATTTTATCAAATAATTTTGCAAAGCTCAACCAATTATTACGAAATTTAAAATAAATTAAACGATAATCAAAAACGTGAGCAGCTATAGTGCTTTCATTTTTAAAATGTAATTTCAATCAGTTATACACAATGAACAAAAGGAAACAAATTGAAAAATATAAAATAACTGGACAACAATAATTTATGCAACAAATTTTGATTACAATATTAGAAACTTTTAAAATGTTTTCTTATGAGGTTGCTTGACTGAGGCTGATAATCATGATATGCTGATGCTTGGCAAATTGAATATAATTGTTGACTTGACTTATCGAAAAATAGGTACATGGCATCAAATAAAATATAAAATATAATCTTAAGTGGGCATGCTGAGAACACATGTATAAAATTCGACTCCTTTTCTAGAGCGTCTTTCCATCGTCGTCAGTCCTCGTCACTTAGATTCATAAAGAAATCAGCTAAAAATGCAAACTCAAGCAAAATTCAAGTTCGAATGAATTTAAAACTGCCCTATCTACTATCAACTTGCTTATATCAGTGAGTACAAAATTAAACCACATTTTCTGTCATATACTCAAACTCAATACCTAAAATATATCTAATATCCAAAACCACATTAAAAAGATCAAATCAACAAGCCAAGAGTGTGACACATAAAGTAGTAAACTTGGAATCAGTGAAATTGACGATTTATATAGGAGAAGTAATATGTAGTAAAAGAAAGATTATGTTATTACGTACGAGCTCTCCCATACATACCTTCCTCATTGCCATTTATATATCTTGGCAAATGTTCAGCAGAGCTTTTGATTCATTCATAAATTTTTCTCCTAACGTCAGTTCATTTTTCAGTTTGCAAAACTGCCAGTCTTCACATTTCTCTTGTGCAAATTACGCAACAAAATTGACTATGCTTAAACATTTCATCTTACGGGCTTTTATATTTTATTGTTTAGGCTAAGCTTTTTGTATCTAATTATTAAGTAATTAAAAGATTCTTGAATATTTAAAAAAACAAGTGGTTGAATGTTTCAAAAAGGAAAAAAGGTTCCGAGTTAGTCTGAGTGTGTAAAGTTCTTATTAATGAGCTCTTATCCATTTAAAGTGCTCCAGCTCCGTTGTGTACCAGTACTAATACATTTTGAATGTCTTGTATTACATATTTTGATCCTACTTGATATCTAGTGTGTGACTACGGACTAACTAATGGTTTACCGGCGATTATAGAGTAAGTCACTATCAAGTTGAAAGAATTAAGAGCTAGCAAAGTAAAGCGTAGGTTAATCTTATTCATCATCGCCATTACAGTATAAACTTCTTATTCACGTATTTATATAAGCAGAAGCTGGAAATTTTGTCTACAAAAATAATAAAAGCCGGTATGCTTCTGAAGCTTTCCGTGGCGTTCCTCTCGATTAACGATGACATGACAAAGAAAAGTAGTAGTGAAGTTTGTGGATTTATACAAATCGCATATAAATGGGGTTGTGTGTTCATAAGATTATATTGAAAGGGAGTGAGTGATTTGTACAGTGAATGAGCTGTGAGTTTGGATGTTGAAGTAGTGGATAGATACGACCCGTCATAATGATGATAATGATGAGTCCATTCATCCATGCGTTTCATTCACTCCTTTTCATTTTACTCGCTATTCTTTTTTACCAGCACCGGCAAACCTTTTATTTAAGTTGGTGAGTAGCTCTCTAGTTGCTGATCATCCTGATAAATGCGCGGAGCTCGGAATTGGAAGAAAAGTTTTTTGTCTGAGTCATAGCGATGGCTATGCAAAACATTTTGTAGTAAATGAGTGCTAGGCAAAACTTGCAGTAGTAGTGCAAGCTAGTGCAATAAGGGTTTGAGCTAAATTTGTGAAAAGAGAGGCTCATTCATAAAAGAAAAAACTGGCTCTTCCGTTTCTTCTTTCATTGACTGTAAAATTTACTAGAGAAAGTGTATTTATGGATTTATTCATAGTGAACTTCCTACTTTAAAGAGTTTATTATGGTGATAGTTTATTATATACATATAAACAAAGGTAGACTTAAAAGTAAAACGGAACTGCATATTGCATACAAAGCGTTCGTATAAGGGAGTAGGACCAGCAAATTGAATGACACAAAGCCAAACAAAGCAGTGCACTAACTGACAGAAAGAGAGTAACGGTGGTGTAGCATGCCCTGACATGTGTGTGGTTCTTCTTGTCTGACTGTTTATTTCATTAAATAAATTTCATACAAACATCCTTTCCGTTTTCATTCAAAAGGTGTTAAAGTTGAGAAAGGAGCAGCGCTAAAAGTGTGTCTGTCTACGCAGTTTCATGTAAAAATGACGACCGAGTGTTATATATTGAAAGAAAATGATTCTTCTGCACCATTGACTAATTTTACGTGTTATTTAATAGTAAAAGAAAAACTTTGGAGATGTAAAGGGGCGCAGATCAACAACTCCACATGAATCAGACAGATTTTCATTTGATTTAAAACTTCCTTGAACATCATAAACTATAATTTCATTTTTCAGGATTCAATTGCCCCTAATTGAAGTTCCATTGTTTTAAGTGCCTAATGTTGTATCGCAAATGGGT
>JAANSO010002683.1:0-12923 GCA_036507315.1 Lepidocyrtus fimetarius
AAACAATGTAAACTAATAATGTGCTGAAAGTAAAGTCATGAAAATATGAAATTGTATTATCTATATGAAAACAAAATGGAAATAAAGAAATTATCAAACAAACACTGAAAGAATTCGTAGAACTTAATCGTTAATTATTTTTAAATACGCAAAAGGAATAATGGGCAAGCGACGCTTTCACTTTGTCATGAGGAAACATTTAAAAGGGCAGCGCATGCAATTTTCTTGTCATCCCTTGAGCATTTTTCTTCATTCAAGTATAATTATGAATGAAAAAGGCGAGTGAGGAAAATCAATCTTGTACATTTTCTATGTTTTTAAGTCTTTCTATTTTACCCTAACGAAGTACTTCATACAAAAATATTATGCAACAAAATGAATAGTGCACGCAGCTATATCCTTCTTTCGATTCTTTGTTCAAGGCAATGGAAAATAGAAAGTTTCAAAGAAAAGATCGTTTGCCATGCATGCATACATCCTTATTTCATCCCAAGACAACTTATAGGTTGTTGCTTCAGTGAGCCCTTCAAGGTATTTTAATAATCCTATTATCTTTCATCCCTAGCGATTTCCTTTGATGCTCCCTTTAACAATGATCGTGAGTTATAAGAAGTACTACATAAAAGAGAAAACACCAAATCTGATAAATACACAAATGCCTGCAGAAACTTTTTATTGTTACTGACAATGACTCAAATAACTTTTTTATGCTATGTTGCTGTAAATTTAAACCCTGAATAAAACCAAGAGTCCTTATCTTACTATACCGTTTTTAACCACCCAATTGAGCTCTATATGAATCTCATTCATAAAAAGGCGTTCTAAGAAATGAATTAAATAGGAACAGAGTTTAATTTATATTTTCATAAAAGAATTACACGAGTGTGAACATATACACAGTACCAATCACTGTAAATGCGTTCATTCAATCACATTTATCACAGCAATTTTCACACTGCGGCTGGTTGCACTACTTTGTTAGCTTTTGCATCATCAAAAAGAATATTGCAATGACTGTGGAAAAGAAGAGGCAAATCAGAACTTACAAAATTGTGACATAGTAAGTAAGAACAGAGAAGTATTCATCATAACAAGTTCATCAAAGGGAACCCAATTCTATTCTACACCACAATCATTTTGGTTTTAGACCAGACATAGTTTCATGTGGATTTGTGTGTTATTTAAAAGGAATCATAAAACTATGTATGTGTGCTTTATGAAAACAGTCTTCAACAGACATTTGAAGGTTCAGGCCCAGAAGGTTGACTGTGTAAAGTATATTAATTTAATGGACAACGATTGCATTAAAAACATGAACTTGATTTAGAACATTTATGTCATCATAAAAAGTGAAGCTTTATGTAAACTACTACATTCCATATAAAACTTACCAATGAAGCAAGATTTGTGAGAAAAAACTTTTTTCTTTCGAGTAGACAAAGCACATTTATTCTTTTGCTCTAGATGAATTGACAATGACTTGGTCGTTATTATGCAATTGTAGCATTTAATTAAGTTCAAAAAGAATTTTGTTATCATTGTGTTATCATCACCAGTGGACTAACAAAGTAAACAGCATAAAAATACACATCGATATATAAAGAATCCCAATCAAGCCTATGCAAAAAAGAAAATTAGCTGCAGAGTGTATGTGTTCTACATGTAAAATTGACCAGAGCTGACCAGGTGTGCTCAAAAAAGCAACAAGCTGGCAAATTATAACATGTAAAGTGCTAATTGCATTTATTGGAACAATTTATTTTACATCACATACCTAGATAGAATTTTTATTTTATTCTATGCTTGAACTTGAGTTATGTGTGGTGTATTCTAAGAAGACTGATGTAATGGAAATATTTAAAAAGTAAATTACAAATAAACCGTTTAACAAAGAAAGCTTACATAAAAATATACTTCCGGTATGGCTCAATAAAATTTTCAACAAAAAAATGGACAACGATCACGCCTTTCCAATCAAATCTTATTTATTATGACAACAATACTAGTGTTTACTATGCTATTATAACTTGATTCCAAGTTACCTAAATTGCCTGCTTTTTATTAAGAGCAAGATATAGTTCCATTGATTTTTGCACTGATTATTCCCGACTTCAGTACCTCGATAAATTATTTGCGCATACATCAGTGACCAGTTCACCTTAAAAGTGTCCAGTGCCAAGCAGATTTTTATAACATCCTGAATATAAATCATTATTGGAGTTATTAAACTTCCTGCTAATTAAACAAAAAACCTAAAACTGGAGAGCTGGAAAATACTCGTTAAATTACTTTTAGTGCATTTTGCTTTCTCCAGGCTAAAAGTTGGATACATGTGGCTTATTATTAAGTTTACGTGATTTATACACTCACTAAATACACATCCGTCTTAATTGTTTTTTGTTCTTGGAACTGGGATCTGCTCAGGTGTGATGTGATATCTGTGTTGCAGCAGCATATGTGTGGCAAATACTACATAACTACATACACTTCAATTAAATTAACTATCATCACCATTTCCCTGAATTTTGAAGGAATATTCCACACAGCTGCAGTTAATACCTTTGTGGAAGTAATGGGAACTCATAGATGCAATTTAAGAACAAAACATTTTGGGTGTTGAAGAAACCAAGGACAAAAAAATTATTTCGAAAATAATTTTATTTACTTATCAACTAAGCAAATAGTAAAAGCATAATGCTTTGTTTGTGAAAGTTAAGTGATATTTTTATATAGGGGGTGATTTTTTAGTTTCTAAATTAGTTGTACGTAAATAAGGGGCTTCCGTGGCTCCCAGTAAATGCTTCCAAATCATGGGGATTCTATTTTCTAAGCTTTGGTCATTATTCGGGAAGGAAGGTACGAATCCTTTTGTTTTAAAAATTATGTAATGGGAATTATGCAAGAAATGACTAATTATTTATATCTCTTGGTTTCAGAACATAAAATAGTCATATTAGGATTAGACAATGCTGGGAAGACAACTATACTTTACCAGTTCCTCATGGATGAAGTGGTCCAAACTAGCCCGACAATCGGATACTAATGTAGAAGAGATCACGTACAAAAATATTCATTTCATCATGTGGGATTTAGGTTAGTGGAAATTGCTCTATAAATTATGTATCGAATACTTTTAATGTACGAATTTTAGCTTCAGTCTCAAGAATTACATAATTATTAATATTTCATATTTTTATAATTTCTGCATTATTTAGGTGGCCAGACGAGTCTAAGGCAATCATGGTCTACTTATTTTACCAATGCTGAGGTAATCTTGATTTTTTTTATAAAACATAATATAATACTTGAAATTCCTTTTGAATTAAAACAAGCTAATAATAATTTTTTGTCTTTCAGTTTGTGATTTTAGTTGTAGATTCGACTGATTCAGAAAGACTTTCCTTAGTTAAAGGGGAACTAGAAAAATTAGTAGCACAGGAGGAATTGTCGCATGCCGCATTTATTGATATATGCCAATAAACAAGATGTCAAAGGTTCGCTAAGTCCGGCCACTATATCTAAAGAGTGAGTTTTCATTCTACATTTCATTTCTAAATAATTTGTAAGTTTGTGAAAAATAATGTACCCTTTCTTTTTTCTGCCAGATTAAATCTAACTTCCCTCCGAACTCAGAAATGGCAAATTCAGCCATGTTGTGCACTGACTGGTGAAGGCCTATTTCAGGGACTTGAATGGATAGTTTCGTTAATTAAGAAATAATCAAAGTCAAATATTTTATGTCTATATTTATAAGTACTACTCGACGAAAAGCAAAAAGTGATTCCATAATATATTTAAACACATGATATATCAACAATACATAAATTACTACTACCAAGTTTTTAATTTTAATACAAAAACAATGCAAAACTTCAAATTTTCAAATAAAAGATGAATCAATTCAACTCGCAACAACAAATTTTGTAATATAAAACAGGATTTAGTAATTTTTTAGGCTTGAATTGTCCATATAACATAACTGACATATTAACTGCAACTGTGCAGTAATGCCGTTCTGTATCACAATATATTTCTACTGTTCAGTTCATCGTTTTCAACAAGAAGTTTGGACCCTTACAACCCCTTAGATTAGTTTTAGTGAAATTATTGAAATACGTAGCCAGCGCATTTAACACCAGCAACATTAGCATAAAATTCTTCTTTTGCAACACTATTACCCTCATTTTTGGTAGCTCCAACTATTACATGCAACGGAATTAAATGTTCCTCCCTATAGTCAAATTATTGAAATACGTAGCCAGCGCATTTAACACCAGCAACATTAGCATAAAATTCTTCTTTTGCAACACTATTACCCTCATTTTTGGTAGCTCCAACTATTACATGCAACGGAATCAAATGTTCCTCCCTCGGATGACATTCTCTTGCTTTGGGTGCCTTCGTCCAATTTTCTAAGCTTTTAACTCTTTCTTCGTACGTCTTTGTCTTAACAAGACCTTCACGTAGATAATTATGGAATGGTTCACTGTCTTGGTTGCTATTTGAACTACGAAAACCTCTCATATTATGATAAGACATTCCAGATCCTAGAATGAAAACGCCTTCATCTCTCAAAGGAGCCAAAGCTTCCCCAATTTTGATATGTATTGATGGATCCAGCCCTTTCACAAGTGAAAGTTGAATGGTTGGAATCTCCCCTTCAGGGAATAGAATTTTCATTGGAATGAAAACTCCGTGATCATATCCTCTTTTGTTATCTACATTATTTGGAATATTTGCAAGAGTCCAATAGTCCTTTCACCCTCTTGGCTAGAGTAGTAGCACCAGGTAAAGTATATTTCAGGTTGTAAGATTCTTCAGGAAAACCATAATAATCATAGTAAAGTTGAGTAACTTCTCCAGACTGAACCGTCGCTTGTTTTTCTTCCCAATGAGCGGAAATGACAAGACAACTTGTTGGTTTCTTATCCCCTGTTAAATAAGTAGCAACGAACTTTTCCAACCACTTGACCATATCCACATGCTGCTTATCCCCAAGAATAGGAAGAGGTCCACCCCCGTGGGGAACGTACGCACAAGGTATTCGTGTTGTGGAGGGAGTTGATGACATTTTTCGATAATTTCTTAACGATCCTTTTTCACAATATCCTAGCTTACTGCCTTGAACAAATCCAGTAAACAGTGTTAAAGCAATCTGTATACAAATTAAGAAACGCTAATTAACTGTATAATTAAGACAATCGCTCATTAACCAAAATATTCCATTTTAGCTTACAATTCCACCCGTAGCAATGCTTGTAAACTTTCTTCCAGGTTTCAATCCCAATTGAGCAGACCTAAAGCTAAATTTGTCCCGGAATGAAGACATCAATAAAAAAAAGTTATAATATACGGGACTAGAAAAACAATTCTCATGCAATTCCAATAATTTTATCTTATTTTCCTTGTATAGCAAATAGCAATTGTTTAAGCGCAGAAATTTTTTCTGGTATATTATGCTATTTTGCGGTTTTATAATACTTTCAATATTATACCTATTGCAACTTTGCATTCTGACCGACAATACATTACGCGATATGAGTAGGTATATATTTGGCAGCTGATCTGCACTAACTTGTTTGCAAATACTCATGAACGTTCCATTCGCAAATAATGTGAATGTGCGTGGTAGAAAAACGAAACGATGCTGCATAATATGATGTTTAATTGGCAAAATTTAAATTGTTGATTAATGAGGCAGTTCTAATGAAACTAGAAAGAGACTGATGTCACACATTCATTAAGGTGTGTACCTTATGTCAAAATTGCATAATAATAGCCCAGTTTTACCTGAGTTTTATGTTAATGTTTTAATTACTTGCTTTCTGGTTTTGTTGACCATGCAACAACATAATTTTTTTTTTCAATTTCTAATCTAAATACGTTAAAACTTACGTGACAATAACACGTTTGGAACCCAATCCTCAAAGATAGCAAAATCATTAATTTTAATTTTTAAATGTTCCACATTGTCTTATTCAATTTAATTGAATAACACTATAAAAAACGAAAGTATCAAGTCACGCACATTTAAACCAAAATGGAAGCATTTTCACTTGTAAAGTTTGACAAACCGGAAGTAATTCTTGGACGTGAAAGAAGGGTATTAATTCGCCCCAATTACCAATCTTTACTCTTGTATCAGAAAATTGCACATGAGGTTCATATAACAGATATTCATTATATGATTTCATACAGGCTCGGCATTCTCTGCAACATGACAGGGGTGGCCCTGGAGCAACTTGTGGAACCGGTGATGGTCTAGACGAGACCTTAATCGAACGTTGCAAGGAATCGACAATGAGCCAGATTGAAACGGAACAGATTTTGAATTCTATTGCACCCCCACGGGAATGGGAAGAGGATGGGAAACGTTATCGTCAATTAGTAAGGGAAACTTTCTAAACTGTTTTACATTGGGTTCTATTTTATTATCAACAACATGGTATAAGTTTTTTCTAATCTGTTTGACTGGAATAGATTTCCAAAGCTCCAACATATCGTGCAGATATCTTAGACTTGAATGACCAATTGAATGAACAACTGACCAATCGACAAGCACGCCCGGATGGAATTTGCCCAATTAGACGAAGAACTTGCAGATCAAGCATTTGGTAATGAAATATAGTTGGTCATAATTGTTTGATTTCCTTAGTTTTCAAATGCACCATTAACTTAATGATCTATTCAACAGACGAGCTAATACGTCAAATAACCATAAGTCAACCGGAAAGGGGGCTTCTCTTGCTTCGAGTCCGTGATGAGCTCCGAATGACCTTACTGGCCTATCAGGATTTATTTGTCAGTTCCAGAGATTATAACCCGTATAAGAGCGTGCTGAAAGAATCATTCGCGCTTACGGCGGAAATGGACGCGAGACTGGATACTTTGAATGATAATGTAAAACAATTGCAAGAGGAAAGAGATGGTATGCTAAAAATACTGGAAACTGAAGATCAAGTGTTCAAGGAGCAAAGGGAAGCTGCCTACAAGAAGCACAGTGAAGAATTTCAGTTTTTAAAGAGAGTCAATAACGTTCTCAAGGTTAGAAGGAAGTTTAAGCAAGAAAAAACATTTTTGTTTGATAAGGCTTTTACAGTTTTAAATACTTTCGTAATGTGTATTTTACTTTTCAGCAACACATGGAAGCTATGCTTGACGCTGCAAACAACATTGACCCAATCATCGCATCATTTGACAGTCATCCCAAACCAAAAGATAAAAGGCTAAGGAAAGCTCGCAAAGACAAGTGCAAATAGAAAATCTTTTTCCTTCTACGAAATATTTGCATTTCAGAGATTCCTCCAAATGCTCAAAGTTTAATTTTTATTAACCTAATCTATCTATTTGCTGTATAACTTCTTATTTTGAGATTGCGTATAATAAAATATCGTATTTCATGTATGTATTGATTATCAAAAATAGTTTCCTGTCTTGCCATATTTATTAATGTGCAAAACACAGTGGCTTTGCTTTTATTTTCATTTCGCTCATTCTAACCCCCAAAGATTTTGTCAAAGAATTAATTAAACATTGCATTATATTCGTTTTCAAATCGCAATTAGCAAGTTTTGGCGGCTTCTGATAAAAAGTACTACAATGACTAACGTGTTTAGACTAAAGATTCCTAGTTTATTAAAAATTTTGCCATGTCTTTTGGTTTCTCTGCAAATAATTGTTGCAAATGGTGATATTAATACAGATTCCAGAGTCTTACGTAGGCCACCACGTTCACCCCAACTGTAATTGCAGTTTTAAAAATTATGCCAATTTTTAAAAATAGGTTGCCAATAATATGCCAATTTTTAAGAAAGTATTTGTTTGTAATTGAAGATTTCCTGGAAAAAACATTGTTACGGATCTTACACGACAAATGAAACCTCCATTAATAGACGACCTAGACCAAATTCGTCAGAAGGTGAGATGAATATATTTTTCATATAATGTTTGCGCTTGAATCTGTTAAAAACGTATCAGAGTCTGTACAGATGGCAAATCTTGCAAATTTAACATCCTTATTGGAACAAGCAATAGCTGCAGAGAAAGCTGCAAGAAAGACTGTACAAAATTTTGCAACAACGATAAAGGAGCAGGTGAAGACTTATTTTCTATATTATCCATTGTCATTTGTCATTTTATGTATTTTTAGCTGATTTTCATTTTAGTTGATTCTCGTATTATGTTTGTTATAGATCACTGGTATTAAAACTGCAGGTACTTACTTTAGTACTATAATTTTTCTATGCATGAAATTTAATGCTTGCTTTTGAAAACCTATGTAGTCAATCCAGACCCAGAAAATTACTGGTTAGAGTCAAGTGAGTACTATACCTAAGTTTAATTTTTTATAAATTTATGAGCTGTAAGCTAGTAAGTTTGCACTTGCAGAGGAATGTGGAGGGACAATGGTTAGCCAAACGGGAAGGATTTCTTACAAAAACAAGGAATATTATAAAGACAATGAACGATGTGTTTGGACAATTCGAGCAAACTATAGGTCTAAAATTAAAATCACTTTCTCTAACGGAGATTTAGAAGATCCTCATGATTATGTTTCGGTAACTGAGTTGTCTGAAAAGAAGAACCGCTATGACATTGCATGGGGAACAAAGAGGTAAGACTATCAAGCACATTAATTTGTTTAAAAATCATGAAATAATGAAAATTATTTTTTTAATATGAATGTTCAATAGAATAAAGGCTGGACAAACAAGCATTTTTGATGGACCACTTATTTTTATCACGTTTCTATCCGACAATTCTATCCGGAAAAGAGGATTTCAATTAGATTTTGAAGGACTAGGAAGCAATATCAATACAAGGAAAATTTACCAACATTTTCATTTAACAGATTGGTTGGGGCAATTTGATTCGGTGAACATAAGTGATACGCTAGAAAGAAACAGTATCAAATTGACCGATGGAGATGAATTGCAGGCTACGGTTGTAATTAATCCAAGTTATTGGAATGCGTCTAAGCTCAGAGTATCACTTCCAAAAGATTCTTTAGAATTACGACCTGATGAATGTGATAAAACCAATTTAGCTGTTTTAAATGATATTATGACAGGATCCCACGGAGTATCCTATTTGTAAATTAAGAAAATAATATATTTTTCTTTCTTTAAGCTAAAGCTGTATTATTATCCTCATTGTAAAATGATTTAGGTGTTGTGGAGCAAGCTGCGACTTTAGAGATTTTGATACTTCCAACAGAGCTATGGCCGTAGTATTTTCTTCTAAAGATTTAAGCGAAGCAAGTCAATTTCAAATTGATTGGTCTACAGATACCAATGTACCATCTCTTATTTCGGGTACGGAATTTCCTGATTTGTCATCTCTATTATGACAATGCACTCTTACTTTGAATCATCTTTTTGTAGAGAATACATGTGGTGGGGTTTTGGAAGGCGACATTGGAAAAATAAGATACAAACTTGATTCACCATACGATGTTAACGAACGATGTATTTGGACCATTAAACCCGAAAAACTTGAAAAGGCAGAAATTAAAATTCAGTTACTTAAAGATGGATTTGAGCATAAATATGATTACTTAAGTGTTTCATACTTTCCAAGTGATGATATGGATCATGACATGACATCCAAGTTGTAAGAAATATTTTAAATTTGCTTTGTTAAAGACTAGGGAAATAGCTTTTAAATATTCAAATGTTTTGCAGCTTATATAAAAGCGGAGAACCTTATACAATTCCGGCTTCTCTTGCATTTATACAATTTTATTCTGATTCGGCTACATTTGGAACTGCAACTGGTTTTGAGGTGATATGGGAAATTAAATACATTACAACAGAGGAGCATTTGACCTCAGAACCTCTTCAAATTACATCACGACTAGAGGAAAAAGGAGATACTCAAATATTTTGTTCAATGCGTCAAGATCATATCATAGTTATCAATCCAGAATTCATTAAAGCAAGTCCTTTACTGTTGCAAAGGTTGGGAAATCTCTCGCCCACTCAAGTAAACATCTTTGGAAGCAACCGGGGTAATTTTTCCAAACAGGACGTCAGGTAAGATAGGACGTCAATATTAAACATTTTGCCACTGTGAAAAAGAGGAATGGCTTAAAATTTTTCTTTGTTGATAGTTCCACTTTGGAAAGTTATAGATCCGAAGATGGGGTATTTATAACATTAACAAGATGTCAAGCACATACAGGTACTGGTGAAGACGTGTTAAAATGGGAGAAAGGTAAAAGTGAAACTTTTACAAAAGTATAAGATTAATTTATCATTCTATTCCTTTGTCAAAAACATTATTTTCTTATTTAGAGCAACTGACCGACAGTAATACCGAAGGTAGGTCGTTTTTTCGAATAAACTCTTTAGAAATCTAAAATTGATAACTAAAATGATTTATAAACTTTTACTTTGCGTTTGTAGATGTGCGCACTTTCATCAAATCAGGTAAGTACAACCTTTTAGTTAATCTAGCACAAGTCTAAAGTTTGTTTAATTTAACAGAAGACACCTGTGGAGAGCTTCTCCACGCTGACTCTGGTAGAATCTCCTACAAACTGGAGGAAAGAATACAGTGCGAATGAAAGATGCACTTGGGTCATTCAGGTCAAATCCTTATCCACTGTTACTGTTCAAGTAATGGCAGATGGATTTGAGAGTTGTTGTGACAAAATAGAAATTAACAGAGTAAACGTTGAAAATGCAACATTGGATTCAGATTCAGTGACAATGTAAGCCTCATTAAAATGGCTTGCGTATACAAATCTTATCAATTAAAATTAAATGTTGGAATATTCTTTATAGCAATCGTGAAAACCGGTTCGAATCAGTGGAAGGGCCTGTAGTGCTTGTAACCTTTGTTTCTGATCATTCCGTAAGCGGAACTGGGTTTGAATTAGAATTTCAAACAAAAGGGGAGAAAGTAAATGATAGTTTGTCAATTTCTTCGTCGTACAATTTACTTAAAGACACTAGTACGGAGTCCTACTCCCTTGGTCAATCTGAGCAATCCACCGTCGACGTAAAAATGTTTCACATCCAAGACGGGACTAACGTAACTGTAGATATTTCTAATTTATCACCGAATGATTGCGACAAGAATATGATGTCCGTTTACAAAACTGGATCACAGTTAAAGTATGAGTTGTTGAAGCAACATCCTGATAAAGGGAGCTGTGCGAATGATGAAACAAATATTGTGCCAGGTGGATACCAAGGTTTAAAAATGCCAGGCCCACAAGGACTTTTAATCATCAGTAAATTCGAAAACGAGAATTCTAACAAGAATGCAACCATTTCTTTTTCATAATTGTCGCTTAATGTACTTTACTTGAATATAAAATAAATTGATTCAACAAAAAATTTAAGTAAGAATGTATTTTTAATCTATACGTTGGATGATTACATTTGGTGAAAGTTCCATATGAAAAGTGTTACATCAAAGCATCTGTAAAAATCGATAATTCTAGCATGCATATGTTTTCTGAATTTTGCACTATTGCGCAAGGAAGAAACGAAACGCAAATCGCATCGCACAGTACACGAGTTATCAAATAAAACTAACAAATTAAAAATATTTAAACATAATAATGGAGAAAGTTGAAGATCTAAAGCCATCTGCCCCCACAACAGATGTGTTAGAAGATTTAGGACAAACGGATACGTTTCCAGCCTCTGCACCACCATTAGAACGACTTCCTTCATTTTCAGTTCCCGTAACTCAAGTAGAACTTACATTGTCAGCAAGGTGGATTTCATATTTTTCAATTTCATTTGTTCTAATGTTAGACTTTAATATGCACAAACAAATATTTCAGGTCGCTAATTAACCTTGATCAACTAACTCATTCAGACCCAATGTGCATACTGTATATTCTGGATTCCACTACTTCTGGAGAATGGTTGGAATGGGGCAGGACAGAAGCAATTCTTAACAACTTGAATCCTGAATGGAAAACAAAATTTCTCGTAGATTACAGATTTGAAGAAAAACAGGTAATCTTAAAAACAAAAGTTATGGTAAAATTGAAACATATCGGTCAAATAACTATTAAAGCGATCGATGTTTATAAAGCTATTGACATTCATGGTATACGACAAAGATGCACGGACAAAATCATCGATTGAAAGCCATGATTTTCTGGGAAAAGTTGAGTGTAGTATGGGCGAGATCGTTAGCGCACCTCATTCTAAGGTACTTGCCACAGTTTAAATAATTTTTATTCGTAACACTGCTTAAATCAGTTTTTAAATGATTTGCAGCTTACTCGTTCGCTAATGCTTCCCGCCGTTCATGATTCATCAAGCCGTGAATCTTTCCTCATAATTTCTTCAGAAGAGATTCAAGATTGTAAAAAGTTTGTCTCTTTTGAACTCTCATACTCTGGGTTTGAATTAAAACAAAATTTTCAAGACGGATGGAAGAGCGGAAGCAAAAAGAACAAAGTGTTTGCCAATATTTCCAAAAAAGCGTCCGACAGTTCATGGACTTTATTATACAGGACCGACGTAATGTCAACAAAACCTACAGATTCAGCGCTGCCATCCTTTCACTTTACTGTTAAAATTAGGTTTACATCCATGTTTAGCAAGGGCAACTTGGAAACACCTCTTCGAATTCAAATCCACGCCATAACACAAAGTGTTAGAGGAAAATCTTCAAAATTAGTTGGGGAAGTCATAACTAACTACATTGAAATGGATGAAAGTAATTTTTGAATTATTTATTAAATTACTTTCACTTTTTCGCTATTAAGCTTTATATTTTGAAAAGATTCCAAAGATGCAAATGCAGCAACTTTTCCGATGACTCTTCCACAAAACTGTCCAAAGGAAAAAAGTAGTAATTTGGGAATTCTTCAGATTCAGAACTTTAAATGTGAAACTGAGAAATCTTTTATGGACTACATACAAGATGGCCTTGAAATAAACTTTGCAGTG
>JAANSO010002684.1:0-12921 GCA_036507315.1 Lepidocyrtus fimetarius
AGCAGATCTTTGGAGCGTTAACATCAACTTATTCCTCTCACAGCAGCACCAGACATATTCATAAGGATACCGTTGCGCTAGGGATATAGAATAGGGACCCACTACGTACACAATTCCATACATTTAAGTACAGGTAATTAAGTTTATCCCGAAATTCAACACTTTTCACTATTGTATCTCAACATTTAATTAGATTTTAAAGCTGAAAATATGTTTATCCAAATATTTATTTGCTTTAAATGAAAGATTTGTATATCCACAAGTACATTAGCTTTATTTCACTGTAATTCTTTTTGACTCCAAAAGTGCCAAGTTTGACGTGAGTACCTTGCCCTCGGGATTAGGTACGGCCAAGGGTTTTAATACCTATGGAATATAAAAAAGATTAAAAACTTAAATACATTATTCTTCTGAGTTGCTGCACAAGAAAATCTACTCAATCTATTTAAGTTATTAATTGTAGCCAATTTTAAACAAGTTGCAGCATTTAAAATATTCAATTCAAAAATACACACATAAAAATAACATAATCTTGATTACGAAACGTGGCTTCTTAATTTTAATAACACAATTGCTTTCGTGATTAACTAATAGTTAATCACGACTAACCAAAAAATCAACTCAGGAACAAAAATAGTTTTATTTTATCAAAAATTTAATCCCTTAAAAATCAGTAAATCAGAAATGCAGTAGCATCTTCAGTCTTAATTGTAATTTTAGGAATGTGTTTAAGTTTGCTTCCTTACATTTTTCAATACAAATTCTTATATCCTATTAATATCAGATAACCGGTACTACATTTTGTAATTAGTATTAATACCCAACAAAAGAAATTTCAAAGAAACCTTTTATATTTGATTGTGTAGACGAATGTGATGATGCATTATGAATTAACAATTATATAACTAAATACCTCCAAACACATATTTTTTGCACTGCAAAAGCAAACAAAATCCAACCGACGGAGCTTCATTTGATCTGCGACTTTATGGATAGAAGGATGTGTCGTGCTTGCGTGCTGTTCGGTTTTTTAACCTCGGTTTGGTTGCAGTTCAGTTTCTCAAAAAAGGTCTGGTTTCTCCAGTCTTGTTTCGGTTTTATTGCAAAAAGTATTTTTTGAGGATGTGTTTAAATTAGCTCCCTTTAATTTTTCAATACAAACCTTTATGTCACAAGGATAGCAGATCAGTTTATTCCTTTCACAGTAACTATTAAAACTTGTCTAGACTATTATCTTGTCTAATTTTACAAGCAAATCGAAGGAAGTTCCCTCTTGCTTTCCAAATTACGAATATTTTTACAAATTAGGAGAAGCAATTTAGAGAAGAAGAAGATTTTTATTCAAAGAAATCGAATGCAGGGTCGTGATTAGAGATAAACTAGGCCAATCCATTTTAGTTGGAATTGATCAAGGTTTTATGCATTGATTAGCGCATATTACGTACAAGACTTGTCTGACTGTCCATCAAAGTTATCTGATTATAACACAATCAGACATGAAACAGCAAAAAATAAACGGCATATAATGTAAAATATATTTTGCAAGGAAAGGCCAACGGACAACGGAATTAGCAATTATACTATCCACTACCCATTGGACAACTGCGTTGATGAGATTTCAAAGAAGACCAGGTACAGAAACAATAAAGTTTTTAAAAAATTGGTTGTTTAGTTGTTGAATTAGTTAGAAAATTGCTGCAAAACCAGCATGAAAAAACAGAAACATGTTTAGCGTTATCAGCTTTGCTTGAATCTAAGTTTTTTGTGTACATTTCCATTGAAACCTTGTTCTAATCTTATTCAAGTTTCGTGTAAAACTTGACTATTCCAATAATACAAATGACTTACAATTTTTTTTGTATTTTACATTTGTCATAATCATTTAGAATTACCAGATAAGCAATGCAACGCACTTATAAACCTGAATTCATTGCTGCAGATATTTCCAATTTATATTTAATTACTGTTCAAATCATACTATTTTGAATCGGAAGAGAGTAAGATAAAAATTTTTGGCTAAATTCTTTCTTTCCTGAGAAACCATGAGATCTGCTCATAAAATCACTACTTTAATCATTTTTTAAAAATACTGTGCCTAATGAATGAAAGCTAAATTTGCTGCTAACTACCTTGTTTTAGTTATATTCAACCTAAAAATTTAAATATAAAGCGCCGATGTATTCAAACATGAATTTTTTAATTTATCATAGTCAGGCACTAACAAGGTGTTTGATTAACAACGATACAAAAAATAGAATTATAGCTATCGAACTATTCATGACAATTAAATGAACTTTTTCAAAGTAGTTTGCTTTATAACGTTTACAAATTTATTTAAAACCTGTTCCACTTTCCATTTCATTCTCTGTATTTTTTATTGAATCGTTTACATAATGTACAAAAGTTATGCAATTTCCTATTGAAACAGTTATTTAATTAACTTAAGCTCTGATCGAAAATACGGACAGCTGTAGTTGTCATTTTTTAATTAAAAGCAGATGTTTTTAAAGAAAGAATTTTTTTAACCTTTAAAGTTGATATTTATTCTGGCATAAACATGCAAATCTTTTCAAAATAGATTCATCCGTCAGCAAGTTTCACATTCTAATACCTCAATATTAATGGAGGTTATATAATCACAACCCGAAACAAAGTTAATTTATTTGGTCTCTAATACTGAAAGGCATGGCTGAACTGTTTGAAATAGAATTTTGTACAAAATGTTTCTGAAATTGCTTACACTGCCGCTATTTATATTTTAAAATTGTATATTGGAAATTAAGAACAGATGAGACAGTTCTTACTTCGTTAAATACATATATATGCCAAAAATGTAAAATTAACAGAATTTAATTTTCATTGATTTATATATTCATTTCATTTTTGACATTTCTTTACTTGTAAATGCTAAAAAATAATTGTCAATTTGTCTTTCATTATCGACGTTAATTGACAGATTGTTTAAAAAGCCAAAAAGGTGGAGACGTGAGTTAGAAACAAACATTTACTTTAGTAAAGGCGGTTTTTCGAAGTTCTGAGCTTTGTTAAATTTGCTTTTAGCATCTGCAACAGTTGCTAATTCACAGCATCATCGTCAATGAGGGACTAAAAATGCCAAAAAATGCTGAGCACGTATTGCTAAACGTGTTACCTTCCGTTATTGGAACAGTGTTCGTGTGTGAAGATATTAAAATATTCTAAAGCGTTTTTCCTTTTAACAGCACCACAAAAAAGAGCTTAAAAGGTGCGTCACTTTAATGATCGAACACCGCTTGTATTATAATTTTTTATTTAAAAATTGAGTCGTATAAAGATGCTATAAACTTTACTGTACGCTCTTTTAAACTGCAAAAAGTACATTTGCATGTGGAATCCTTGCTGTTGTTGCTTCCTTTGTAAATTTATCGAAACGTGGCAAATTCACATCTATTCAATGGTTCTGTATAATTATAAAATATTTTGACAAAGGCCGTTCTATTTGGCATTTTTAGAGCAGCTATTAAAACCGTTAATTGTTGAAAATAAAATCAAGCTTTTTTTAATATATACATTTTAAGACTTGCTCAAAATCTCATTAGCTTTGAAAGGATGATTTGTCCATTCTTTATTTTTACTACTCGTTTCCTTTTTTGCAAGGTATACGTTGATTTAGTTGTTTTAAAAGTTATTGTGCCCGCAATAGATGACTTTCTTCTTTTTCGAACTCATGTAGTAACGGTCGTAAGAGCAGTGATTGTTGACTTGTTTCAGTAACACAGAAGCGACTTCGTTTACCTTTCACAGTTTTTAGGTAGTAATGCTTGTCTTGCAAAGAAATAAAGCAAAAGAGGTGTTGTGAAACGGCCAGATTTCCAAGTCGTCACCACCAACAAAATAGAATATTCAAATCACGACTTTAAACCATAAATATGCGTTTTTTATTTTAGGAAAAAGCTTATTTTTAAAAAAAGAGCTGGAAATGATGACCCTGTGAGAAATTATTCAAATTTATATGCCCCATAAACTGGTATCTCTTTTTAGTGGTTGGAACTTGCAAGTAAAATTTGTTAAGGGCATTTATTGCAAAAAATCTAGCGGAAATTTGTACTCATGTTTAAATTAAGAGATTCTCACCAATTTTTTTATCGGAAGATTTCGATTATAAGAGGTTGGTTTTCGCTCCCTGCTTTGTTAGTAATACGCGGGGTAGATTGAATTGTTGGGGAAGCTAATTTCTTCAAATACGCCGTATTCCCATTCCCTGAAGAAAGGTCGATCAGAATAATGCAACGTACATCCCGTAGCACTCCACATACCCAACACACATCCAGCCATCAACATCCCAGCTCAGCTAATCTGCTCATTTAAATATTCCAGAAATATATTCCAAATGTAATGCATGCATATGAAAATATGATATGATAAAAATACGAGCCGGTGGAAGAAGAAATAACTGCCGACATCATTATTCCTAATTTACTATCCTAAGAGTTGACTACTCTTATAGTAAGTTTAGCTAATAATATTTCTTTGTAGATATATTTGTATATAATTTAATTGCGTTATTAAATAATTAGTTAGCGATTACACTACGCAGTGTTCTTTCCCTCCACTCACCTACATCATCATTACGCATTTAATCTCGTGAACCAAGGAATCTTCACAGGTTATCATAGTTATTAATAAAATCCGTTAGCGCGGCAGCACACTACACCTCACCCCTGGACCCTGCAATAAAAACGAGTTAAATTTATTATAAATTAAATTTATGCAATAATCTTGAATATTTAAATAATTGTGACGGTGAATTACATTGGAGCCATTCAATGTATTTTTTAATATTTTACTTCAAAAATTATAAAAGTTTGTAGTGCCTATAAATTTTTGTTAATTTATGCTAAAGCACAAATGTGATTAGGTGTGAACTTTTTGTGATCATTTTAACTATTAGCAAACCCAGATTTTTGTCTGTTCTTGTCAGTTTTGTCGGAATTGCTTACTGCTTCTAGGCTGGGTTTGAAGGATTGCAAGTAAAAAGATTAAAATTTCAGGAAAGTGTTTACACCAATGTTCCAACTTTTTCTCCACTCTGAGCGGTCAGCAAAGAATTAAAAACGATAAATGAAAAGTTCTAGAGCAACTTTTTACTAGGCCATTGGTAAAGCCGCAACAACACATAAACAATTTTGAGGGAGGTTTACCGAAGTAAAAAATAAACTGAAACAAAAATCAGAGTTAAAAACTTTTTATTTCATTCAATGTCTCATAGATTTTGTGTTATAAGAAGTTTTTACAAAGCTGTAAAAAGGAAACTGACAGCTCAACAACAACCTCTATTTTAAAGAATAGTAGATTTTAATTCACGGTTACTTAAAACTTAGATTTGAGTGTGAGAAAGGATTGTCGAACATTAAACATGCAACAGAACAAGGAAAGAAAAGCGAGCGGTAAAGGTTGATGCCACTGCAAGTTTTAGTTCAAGTGGCCAATGACGAAATTGAGACTGTTTCGCTTCAACAGTTTTCTTTGATAAAAGTTTCAATCTGTTTTTATTATGGTAAGTGGGTGGCGGAAGAATCTAATCTAATTTCTCTAACAAGCAAATTCAATGTTTATTAGGTTGGCGTTTTAGATTTTTTACTTGGGACGGATTGAAAAAAATCTCGTACTAGATTTCTCCTTCCACATCAGCAAAAAATTCCTGCATGTGTTGAATAAGTGTTTACGCAGAGTTGCATGTACCCTCGTCAAATACTTTTTGGAAAAAGTTGGCATAAAATGGCGCATGTCCGTTTATCTCTTTACCAAGAAACAGATAATTAGACGTGGACTACACACACTCTGAAAAAACCTTTGGCAAATTTTGCATTCTTCTTTCGGTTACGGATTTTTACATGGCGTAATACTTTAAACAAGATTTTTAATGATTAATCAATTGTTGGCTGTGGGGGATTGCCCTACCAATGTACCGCTTTTTTTAAACGATCTGATGATGATGGAAAATGAAAGCACAAAAGTACAATAAAGTACTGAAACATGCAAAATTGCACTTTTTTTTTGCTAATTTTCTTCGGTTAAGTTATAATCGGAAATATTTTTAAATTTGCAATTTTCTAGTCGGATAAAATTTTTCAAAATAAATTATAAAAAAATTATTACAGATCCTTTGCAGCTTTAATCCTGAAATTAGTTTAGACAAAGCTATGTAATTGATGTTAAAAATAAATTACAAAAATTAAAAACACAAATCCTAAAAATCTAAAAATATTTGTTTTTGTTTTAAAAGAGGAATTCGATAAGAAAACTTTGATTTTTTTGTAATTGCAATGGCAAAGGTTTGGTGATTGAGAATGGCAATTAATTTTTGCCATTTGACCAAAACAAGATTCTCTATCCAGATTAAAAATATAACTTTAAACTCATATCTTGCACTGTTTGCGCTACAAATTTCAATTTGAACTCCAAACAGTGTAAAAATTTTGTAATTTTTGCCAAAAAGTATAATTTGAATATTTTCAAATTTGCAATCTTCAAGTCTGATAAAATTTTAAGACATAAATTGTAATCAATTTTAAATCAGATGGGTATTTTTTGATCAGATGTGGAAGTATTTTTTAATTAAATCGAATAAACTAAATTCAAAATTAAATCGTTGATTTTAAAAAGTTATAAAGAATAGACAAATGAAGCACAGATTTTAAAAATTCTGCTTATGCTACAGGTTAAGCTTCAAAGAAAGAATGACGAGAAACTTGTTTTTCTAATTACAATGAAGAGTTTTGGGTTTTGATTTGCGTTCTGACTATCTTTCAATCTGAAAACTTTATACAAAAGTAAATATTGATCAAAGAAGTTCTTTGAGGTTCATTGATGTCTTGATTTTTTCCTGCGCTCATTTTCCTCATACGGAAGAGACTAAGTGAGTAAATCCTTTCCTTCTTTCTTTAAATTTATTTTTCTTTGATTAGTTCTGTACTGACTTGATGCCGCTTGTCATATTCTTGCGCGCAAATACTCCACCGTTTGCGTATGCGTTTATTTAATCAAAATGATTTTTCCTACCAAAAAAAACAAAGTGTTTCGCGAAAGAGGTCTGAATCTATGTAATATGACGAAAATTTTGTATCACTTACTTATATTAGACATTTAAATTTAAAAAGGCTAGAGTTTAATATGCACGTCTTTCTTCTGATTACGGATGATATACGGTTACGTCTGTCGTGGTGAAATGTTTGTTGGTTTCAAGGCTCCTACTGCAGTGGTTGATGGATTTCAAAACAAAATATTTAATATTCACGTTGCACTATGTGCCTCTATTTTAATCATTGAGATTATCTTGCAATGAAAACACGCATGAAAAGAATTTTGGAAGGTACGCTGAAAGTTTACTTGTTCGTTAAAACCACTGAAAATTCGTCTCATTACTCCAATTGGAAATGGAGTAGGTGTACAATACTTAAATCATTTTTGATTGGAATTCTTCAATGAATGATGCAAAACGTGAATGAACAATTCCGAATTGAACGTTATAAAATAATCTCTTTAATTTAGTATTACGAACTAATAAGTTGCAAAAACCTAATAAATATTCACAAATGCAACAGTTTTAAAATTGACTTACGGTATGAAACTTTAGAAAAACGAAATAAAGGAAATAAATGGCACAACACGGCAGAAGAGTAATTGGGGCGAGTAGAAAGGCATATGCAGTGCTTAGAAAAGTTGTTTATCACCGGAAATAGTAATAATGATTTTGTTTTTAAGTCCCAAATTTGAAATCATTGCAAAGTTGCAATATGTACTACTTCTAGGTTTTCCAAGTTTTAAGCGATTTGCACGCTGTAAATGTAAATTGTACAGAAGTTGAGGTTTTTGTTAAGAAGATAGAATGAAAAAGTAGAAGAAATTTAAACCTTGAAATAATAACCCATTATTAAAAGATGCTGCGATTGTAAGACGTACTTGTGGAATGACAACACAACAACCGCATCTTGGTTTAGCAAATTTACCAACTCCTGAGTTGTTTACTAAAGACAACTCAAGATTTTTAAGGATTCAATTTTCGCTTAACTTCTTTAATAAAATATTTCAGTTAATCTCTACAATTGGTTTTATAGACATGTCATTACTGAATGTGCTTATTATTTAAAATCTGTAGAGTTAAAATAGGATCTTGTAACTGGATGCATTTAACTTGTAAAAATGAAAGTAAGTTCAATTTTTGATTTTTCTGTGTAGAAAGGAAACCTTTGCTGACAAGTACAATATTCTTATACAATTGCAATTAAAGTTTGACGGTGTAAACTCCACATAATTATTCAGCAGGACCTAAGAAATCTTCAAGATTAAGGTAAATTAAAAATTTAAGTAACAATTAATCATGCAAAAAGAAAGTTTAAGCTTTAGAATTGAACTGCCGATGCTTTATTTTTTGTTGGAGAATTTAAGTGGAGAGTACAGGTGGTTTTATGTGACGCTTTTGTTTACTTAAAAATAAGATTAATATGCGTAACAATGTTTCGTGTCTGAAACAAAGTCACCTCAATTTGTAGAACATTCTGTAAAATTGAAGAATCTGACTCGCCATAAAGGTAAAAAATGAGAAAACAATCCCGACCACAGCCTTCATTAAAACACAAAAAAGATTCATTTTAAAATGCAAGATTTTAATAGAGGCTGTTGAAATATGAATAGACAAGTTTTCCAGAAAATATTTTACATTTAATTTCTCTTTCGTTACAAAGCCTTTTGAGGCGGCGGTGGTAATCAGATGGGTGGATTTTAGTTTCTAAATGTGATAAGTTTCGTAATGGAAAACCAAAAGTTGTAAACATGAGTGAAAGAGTAAAATGTTTGTTGTAAAATTAAAAATTAAATATTTTCAATGAAATTTTTATTCCTATGCAAGAATTTTTCTAACCACCAATCACGCATCTGTAAATTTTAAACATTTTATACGACATGCTGTCGACGCGAGTGTCTCATATAAAACTTAAATTTTACAAAAATTTGAAGATTTGCATTAGCAATTCAAATCTTAAAAGCACTAAAAGTATTTGTTAGATTTGCCAACATCAACACAGCTCGTTCGTCTATTATGGTGTCTGAGCAACATTATTACCAGAGAAAAATTTGGATATTGCTTAACTCTTTCAATATAACAACAACTATACCTTATTAATAATATTTATGAGACTAATGTTTATTTAAGTAATTGTGGGCGTTTATTTTCAAGAATTTGACATTTGAAAATGTTGACATGTAATTAATCTATGTTCAGATTTCTTCTACTTTCTTCCACCAAAAAAAAACTTGGGTTGACGACTTTCGCCTAATTTAATTTAGAAAATTCAAAATCTTATAATCATAGAACTGGCTTAAAGTCAAAATATAATATTTGATTTTTCTCAAAACCGTTATTATTTAGGTTATATTTTTTTCAGGTAAATACAGTACTAGCAAAAACCAAGGAAATTTACCTTTTAAATTACAACTATTAATAAAATTATGCCCTTCTGCATTAAATAGAAAACTACAAACAAACTTTATCGACAATGAGCACAGTACAGAACGTTGGATTTTTTCCAACTTGGACATTTTAAAAATTGAATTCTGACTGCAGAAACGAATTCTTCATTCTAAAATACCTCCAAACACATGTTTTTGCACTGCAAAAGCAAAGAAAATCCAACCGCCAGAGCTTCATTTGCTCTCCGACTTTGTGCATAGAAGGGTATGTCGCGCTTGTGCAGTGTATCAAATTACGCATACAAGGATGTAGCCTACGCAGTGTTTATTTTTCTGTGCTTCTCATTTTTGGACGGAGTTATGAATGGAAAAATTCAAATTGAGAAGGGTCCCCCCTTCTCTCTTTTCCAATTTTGCGTGAGCGAGCAAAAATTAAGCAAAAAATCTTTTCGAGCGAGGAGCTCAGCTCATCCCAGAAGCTGAAAAATGCAGGAGTTATGTTGAAAGCAATAAATATGCAGAATATGCAAATCTGCATAATGGAGTATAGATAAGGTATCTTTAGTGTTTAAAAAATAATAGAAAATTAATGAAAAAGGAATTTTCTGCTTAATAGGGAAGCTCATGACATGTTACCCGCCAAATGACTACCCTGATATGCTACCCGATGCAGTTTGACTTGTGGATTCGAAATCTGAAATAATTTTTCTGATCGGTCCACACGTTTTTGAGATATGAAAATTTTTGTATAATTTGCATATGAATGGATTGGATGGGAAGACGCTTTGGAACCATTTCATTGGAATTCCTATAACTCTGTAGGACTTGGGAATTTTGACAAAGTGTAAATTGTAAAAATGGACTACTTTTAATGCTCTTTCGATTGAATAAATAAAAAATTTTACAATAGAAATTCCAATACAAAATATGCATGAGCAAATTATTTAAATTGCTCATAGCTCCAATACGCGTGAACCGATCAGAAAACGGATTTCAGATTTGAAATCTACGAGTCAAAATACATCAGGTACCATATAGCGTTAGTCAATTGGCGGGTAACATGTCGTGAGTTTCCCTTTTTAGAGGAATGTTTTTTAAAATATCACATACAAACCAAAAGATACTCGTCATAAAATCTGTAAATGAAAGGTATTTTTTCATAGTTTCTAATCAGCGAAAGCCAACCGAGTGAGGGTTTCATAGTCAAGAACTGCCGAGCCATTTACGACTAGTCTTAGAATATATATTTATTTGATTACGTATTTGATTCACAATCTTTTCTCTTTTATGGTCTTCCGTGTTCTCTTTTAATGATAATGATGGCAAATGAAAGCAAAAAAACTAAAATAAAGTACGAAACATTCATAATTGGACTTTTGTTGCGAGTTTTATGCGGAAAAGTTATAACCGGGATTTTTTAAACTTTGCAATTTTCAAGTTAGTTAAAATTTTAAGAAAACATTAGAAAACAAATTTGCAAAGATCGGTTAGGGTAGCTATATGATTGAGATTAAATATTTTAACGAATTTAACGAATAATGAAGATACCCAGGAAGCTTATTAGTTCGTTATATGAATGAGGTTTGTGAAAATAAAATGGAGTATGTGCCTAGTCCTAAAATTGCTTTGATTTGAATTCTTGAAAAATGAAATACAGGGTTTAAGGGAATAGACTGTAATAATGTGCAGATGAGTGATTTGGGTCAGAAAGCCCACGATTCAATTTCTGAGACCAATGCAGTGATTACGGTGGTTTCATCTCCGGGATTAATGATTCTGTGTTAATCCTCTATTTAATGTTGAAGTTTTTAAAAGTCAAAGTGTTTTAAAATACTACCAGGTTTTACAAGTTGTAAGGAATTTGTACGCTGTAAATGCAATTTGTTCAAAATTTCATAATATATAAAATAAAGATAAAACATACATCCAAAATTAAATCTAAAAAATTAAACTTAAAACTCATATATCAAGTGCAATTGTTATGGTTGTCATTTCAAAATGTCTAATAGAAATTGAATTTCCGAAATTTTAAAATAAATCTGCTTGTGCTAACTATCCATTCTTCATTAAAAAATTAAAGCAAGTTGGAATAAGTCGTCCAGAGATTGAGATTAACTATATGGCTGACTAACAATGAAGATATGTGAAAAATAGCATGCTCATTACAAAGCCATGCTAAAAAAAACCTAATTTTCATTCAAACTGCGGGCTTTACATAACTTTCCGAGTTTTTGCTAAAATGTTTACTTTAGCACTCTCCAATATAAAAATGTTTCCTTGTGATGATAACAACCCTTTCAGTTTGCTTTTCATTACAATATTTTGACTTTGTCAAATAAAGCAACCTCTGAAAACGCACATTTTTGATAGTTTATTTAAGTACACAAGAGGAGCAATGCACTTTACTTCAAGGCATTTTGAATTTTTGTTTTATTTAACTTTTATCTATTATTTAAAAGATTTCTAGAGCAGGAATCCACAATACCAGTTTATTCTTTAAAAAATTATGTAATTTGTGTTGAAACTTGGGTTTATTTAGCTATTTGAAAAACTTGAGTAGACGTGGAGTTTTAATGAAAAAGTCGTGCATAAAAGTCAAATGAGAGAAGTAGCTAATAAGAAAACTATCAAATTATTCCACTTGCAAGCAAGATGTAAAAATTCTTAAACTTTACTAAATAACTTGCTAGAGCGACACAACCCCCTGTTTCTACCGAAAACTCATTAAACAAAACAAAATTCATCCCAATGGGATGGACAACTGTAGAAAAATAAAACAATTTTGCAGTAACTTTTGTTCAGCAATTTTAAAAGGTTAACAGCAACCGCATCTTGTTTTACGAGAATGAGAATTGCCTACAATGTATGTTTTTCTTAATTCTTTCCATAGATTGTTTAATTCTAATCTTTTCACTTGCATTTATGAACAGATAATTATTTTATTGTAGGCGTTTTTATTCAAACTTTCCATAGAGTGAATGCAGGATATTGTGTAATAGATGCCTTTAACTTGTTCATTTTTTTGCATATCGACACACGTTGTTCCTTTTCCGGTTGTAGATTTCATTTCGTTTTTAAAAATAAAGATAAAACTTTAATTTTTTACCTGTGCATATTCCACTACCATCATCTAATCTAATTTACTAAAAATAATTATCATAGAAGAGTTAGATCAGTGAAACCCTGCGAATTCATTCAGGTCATTCGAACCTTTTTAAAATTCAATAGTATTTTCAGAATCTCCATACAAAATTACCCCAAAATCTGTCTCAATTAGGTACACATGCTTCTAGTACCGAATTTTGACGTGCAATGAAAATATGAGAAAGGGGTAATTGGGATCATCGCCAAATTTTTATTTGTGGACGGATTTCGATGAAAATTTGACCAGACCTTCCTAAAATGATTCCTTTTAGGCGTTTTTCACAATTTTTGAATAACTTTAAATTGTCAAAGTAATTAAGGTTTTTAATT
>JAANSO010002685.1:0-12919 GCA_036507315.1 Lepidocyrtus fimetarius
TACAGGAAGGGATTTGTATAGGAAAAAAGAAGGTGGTGACTATTTTGCAGATGTTCTCGGATCAGCGTATTTAGGCGGAATATGCAAAAAGTCAACCGACACTGAGAAAACTTCAAAATCTGTATCCGTTATTGAAGACATAGGGGCATTATTTCAGGGAGTGTACACAGCCGTTCATGAATTCGCACATAATCTTGGAGCAAGGCATGACAAGGATCCTTGTTATCCACAAGATGGTTTCATTATGAGTCCCGAAACAAAAGAAACCAGCAACAAGTTTAAGTTCTCCGAATGCTCCTTGAATTCTATCAAATCAATGCTGGAATCCGAACAGGGAAGCTGTCTAAGGAAATACAGTTCAAAACCGATTTTAAACGTTGTGAAGGAAAAACGGTTTCCTGGAGATGTGTATTCTATGCAAGAGGTATGTGATACACTTGGAGAAGTCACCTTTCCTAATGAAGTATTTATTCAAACCGAGCCCAATCCAAATAAAACCCCTGAACAGTTATGTCGGAAGGTTTCTTGCAGAGTTAAGCTAGCCAGTCATGATCACGATTTACAAATTGAAGTTCCTTATGCCCCTGGTGAGCGAGTTGATTGCGATAATGGAAGAGGAAAATGCATTCTTGGAGATTGCCTGTATGGCTATTAACAAATAAAATCTTTAATCTAAATGACGTCATTTTCTGGCTGTAATGTCATTACATTATTGTATGATGAATTAAAATAGTGTCTAGTAGTGTAATTGTGTATTTGACTCGTCAATATAATTTTTTTCTGATACAAAACAAAAATTCTTATCACTTTACAATTTAGATAGCCACCGTGAAAGCAGAATTCTGAAATGTACTTGCTCAAATGTTGAAATAATAAATCTAATGGGGTTTGTTCCCCACATATATACACCTTACTGTAGGAAAAAAATTCACGGGAAAGTCCGAAAGTTACAATTTTGTTATTGCGTCTTGGGAGTTTTTGAAATGGCTTACATTTTCCAATTGCAATCACCAAGTACCTCAAACAGGCATAATATTCATTCTTCCTCTTTTAAAAAACCAAGAAAAAGAAATCTGTACCGATCAGGGCAAGAATTATACAATTCCATATATGCCCATGACAGTGTCATAGTTACAGAATTTATGGAAGTCTAGTTGTAACAGAACTGGATAATTGCATGAGGACTTCCTTACTTGGGTGAAAATCTGAAGATATTTCATTTCTTAATGATCCAATTGTCTACCAGAATCTATTCCTAAAGGTTGGCATTCATTTGCATACTTTTGCGTCATTGCTAATGTTTGAACTGTTAAAATTACGCAATCCTCTATTTTAATAGAAGCATTTTTGCATTAGTTTGTTTTTTAAAGAAATTCGATATGGCTGATCTGGATGAGGAAGATAAAGAAATGGGATAGTTCTTCAAGTAATTATATTTTTCTAATTGACGGCTCGTTTTTCAATCCGTTTCTATCATTTATTTATAAGCCTTGATAAACATAAGGACAATAACTTATGAACATTGCTCACCGACGACAGCCAGTTTTTAATGTACATTGTTATCATTACACTCCACAACTTTCTAACCTTGTAATCTAATCGACTTTCAGCTACTACATTACAAACATTATTTTATGGCCGTTTCGAGCTTGGAAAAAATACATAACATACCAGTTTTACATTGCAAAAAACTAACCATTATTTGCATTAAGTGTTTAAACCCCTTTGTAACCTTTTTTATTTGATCTTAAAATGCAGAAAAAATGCATCGGAGTGCACTGCGTTTTAGATTAGGATTTATCTTCAGTAATCCAAATGAAGCTGATGTTATTTCTCTTATCCTTTTACTACACTGCTCATGGTCGAACTCGTTCTGAACAACGACAAACGAGGTGTGGCAATGGCAAGTATGCATACAATTATAAAAATAAAAAATATTTGAAGAGCAGCAAGAAAAAGATGATCGTTATTTTGTTCGTTTTGAAACAGATTCTCCTTAATATCTAAACTTAAATATGATGATCATTTATTATCAATTATCAAGCTGGAAACAGAATTATCTAGCAATACTTTGAGGAGAGCAGAGAACTTCAATGCGTTATGTAAGTGTCAAAGAGTTTTGGAATGGCTAAAATCCAAATTCAAGTATTTATATTTTAGCATACGATCCAAGTAATTCAATTGTTGTGTTATTATGTGTATAAAGAATAGGTAGCAAAATTTGACTTGGAATTTTAGGGAGATGTGCGTGGTGAGATGCCAAGTAGGGCAAATATTATGTTGCATTTTGCAAACAATTTGCAATTATTTATATAGGTAATAGTAACATTGCATATGAGTTTATCCTGTTTGTTCTGGAAGACTGAATCAAAACTTCCAAGAAAACCCGGAAAACCAGTAATTCTGGGGTAATTTTACAATTCGGTGTGACGGTGACCAGTTAAAATATTAAAGTCTGCAGTCCGTAACAGAATTCCAGAACTCACTTCGCAATCATGACCCATGACCAAATCAACAATGCGATGCCAACGTTCTACTAGTTACCTTATAGCCCCAATCTGATCTGATTCTATCAAGTTAGTGTATAACAATCGTAATTCCTTAAGATGATAAAAATATTTGGGTTTATTCCTTTTTAAAATAATATTTACAATTTTATTAACTTCTTATTAAGAATGTCCTAGTACTTAAGATTTTAAAACAAGGTTCCAACTCCAACAAATCAAAAAATATTTGCAGGAGTATACGAATAAAAATATAGTACATAATCTTGTATTCAGTGTATGTACCAGTTGCATCAAACTTTCTATTAAAAGTTTTCAACTTCGGTACAGTACGAGTTTACGCATATACAAACAACTCAATTCATCAATTCAGATTTTATTGCAAACCGCTAATAATCAATATGATGAGCAAATTCAAACTTTCTAAAGCAGCGTCTTTACATGGTTTGTATACCAATTAGTTAACCTTTGTGATTAAAGTACAAGATAGTTTCCACTGAGGTTGGGTATTGTATATGATCATACAATCTTGAACATTTCCAGTTCCATCCATATTTGTTTTAAAAAAGCAACAAAGCAGCGCAAGGCCTCTTTCACTCACGATTATTCCACAAAGTAAGCTCTGTTCACAGTATTTTTGCAGAAATTGCTTTTCAATATTATCAAACAGATACATAAATATATCAATACATAATCTTTTTTATTGCATGACACAAAACGTGTTTAGATAGTAAAAAGATATAGCTACAAAGCCCCATAGCAAAATTATGGCAAAAAAGAAGTGGTAAAAAGCATCCTCTCACTCCTCCGATGTGAAATACGATACCATACGAGGAAGAAAATAAAAAGTGTGAGGAACAAGAGTGAGCAGAGTGTGAGTGAGATAAAACAGTGAAAAGTGAATCTGTCTCTAGATTGACCAAAAAAACACCGAACAAAAGTGTAAATTGGAGATGTAATAATTGTAATATGGCCATGTTTCATAAAATATTCAAAATTACATAATACGCTATTGTATTACATAGGCTCAACTTTCATTTTCACCTGAAATCCAAGTGTCTCCCTTCCTGACTGTTGCTTTTGAAGTTAAAAAATAGACAGGAAGGTGTTAATGATTGCGCAACAATCACAATTTACATTCCTAAATTAAAATTAAAACTAACTTGAGTATGGCTGTGATTAACTAAAATAAATTCATTTTCTTTGCGTACTTTTTTGCTGTGTTCTATTTGTGGGATGGAATAATTAGTTGAAGTTAAGAAAAGGTGAGTATTTGAGGTTATTTCCAAGAAAGATAAAAATGATTTTATTATCAATTGTGACTGTCTACACACGTGTTTATACTTTGATTTTCACGTGATCTTTCATTTATGTCTAAGTAATTCATTAAAGGAATGCAAAAGGTTCATTGAATTAGCGTAATTAAATTTTAATTATCAATTATTATATTTGGTCGGAATTGAGAGGAATAAACTCTGTACCAAAGACATTCAATAATTAGGTCAAATCAATTACAATGCAGTCATAAATGTGAATTCACATTTTCTCGTTTAACTGCAAATGTATTACAAGGTGTTTACGTGTAACTAATAAGTAAACCAGTTTTATATTAAATCAGAAATTCAATTTTAAAGATTTAAATATATGCAGTGTGAATATTTATTGTACAGTATTGATTTTTTTTGTTTTTAGTTGGTGCTGATTAAAGTGGGTACAAAATAATATTCCAATCAAAAATAGCATACGGCTGTATATAATAATGATAAAAGATCGATAACTCGGCATATGTACTTCCCTTTTGGAAACATCTGACCTGTCTCAAACAGTTTAAAAAACGAAGAATTCCCAAGTTTCCGCGTGCACTTGCACATCATGCCGACTGAGTAAGTTATCATTGTTTGCATCTTTTTCTATTTGTTTAATTATATTACATAATCAAAAATATCTACTATTCGTTTTAAGGGCTTGTCAGGAAGAGTTTGAGGCTTTGTCAGCCATATTTCTGGATGATGAAATAAAAATTGAAGAAGGGCTAGAGTAAGTTATACCCTTTGATATGACCTAAGTGTGTTAATATTCATTATCTGATTATTTTCTGAGATAATTAGTCAACTTCTTTGTTACTGTCCAATTTAGGAATGATTCGGCTAGGTTTACAATGGTTTTGTATCCTGCCACTGGAGATGACAAGGAGTCGAAATATGTAACGTTGACATTGGAACTGACCCTTCCTAAAGACTATCCGAAGGTGTCCCCAATCATTCGATTTCGTAATCCGCGGGGATTGTCTGAGTCACTTTTGGACACTCTTTATCGGACTATGAACGAAAACTGCAATGAAAAACTTGAATCTCAAATGATTTTTGAACTTGTCGATATGGGGAAAGAATTCTTGACAATCAATAATCGACCATCTGCGGAATGTCCCATTTGTCTGCTTTCCATCACTTCCACTGATACATTTTTTCGATCTCAATGCTTTCACCATTTTCATTCGTATTGTCTTGGGCGCTATTTACATAACTTACAAGAGGCTGCTAAAGAAGAGACTGTAAGTTGTAATATATATTTTTCGTTTAAAATGTTTTGTATATAGGTATTATTCATGATAATACCGTTATAATTGTAACTCTCACAGTATCCTGGAGACGTCCCGGGTAAAAGTTGCCCAGTCTGTCGTGAAGCAATGGAGGATATCATTGATATCCAAAAATTACTTGATTCTGCACCTCCCTTCGAGGATTCTTTGGAAGTCTTGGATAGTGACGCAATTTTGAAAGAATGGCATGCAAAACAGAATCAACTGCAATCTTTATTTGAGAAACAGAAGAGCCAAGGTGGCATCATAGATCTGGAAGAACTGAACAAAAAAAGATTAGTCATTACCACACAAAGGGACAATGCCGATTCCGAGTCTCCTTCTTCTTCATCTGATGGAGGACTGGATGTCGACTCTTTGGGAGCGGTAGGAATTGAACAAGCCAGTATCCCGGTGACCAGGAACATTCCACGCGTGGATCCGAAATTGAAAGCTCTGCAATACAAAAATAAAACGGTTGTGGAGCGATCACTCTCATCTCAAAACAGTCAAACAAAACAACAACAGTCATCCAAGCCGGGTCAGGCACCTCAGCCAAAACCACCGCAACAACCCAAAAAGCAGGAGGATGACCCTGCCCCGACTGAGAAAACCTTAACAAACAACGAGCCACAGGAGGAGCATCGCCATCATCGACGAGGAAAGAGTGGCTATCAAGGGCATTCTCGTCGTAGGTACAAGTGACAAATGCTTGCCGAATATTTCTTTAGGCTGATTATTTGATATTTACTCCAATTGAACGATTTTACATTGAATTCTTACACCTGCTTATCTAGTAATTTATTTTCAATCGATGTTTTTAAGAGATAGCATACACCAATTCGTTTTTCGGTATTAGTTATTAGGATTTTACGTATACTCGTGTACCCCTTCCCAGCATTAACGTTCCAAATTCGCATGTTGTAAATTTAACACGATCTCGTAACGCTTCTTTCTTGGTCATAAAAGTCACTTGTTGATGAATGTGGTGAGTGATATTTGTTATAAGTCAATTACCAAAAAATTCCAAACTAATAGTGATAAATATGTTAGTCTCTCTTCCCAATGCAATGGTTTGAAATGGTTAACTTTCAAAGTGACTGGAATCAACTTTGGCTTTGAGATAATACATTAAACTTAAATATGATGATGAGTTACTAAACTTTATCTATGCCAATAGTGATCCTCTTTGAAAATTGCATGTCAAATTATGATTATTTGTAAATTATATTATGATGTTGTTAATCCAGCTTGCCTGGTAAAATCAAAACTTTTGCATTGAAATATTATTAGAATGAATGTAAGGTATGTACTTACTTAATATTAATACTACTTATAGATATTGAGAGTTGCCATTCAATGAACTCTTTGATTAATAATTTTATTGTAAGTTATAAAAATACATTGTCAAGGCCAAAATGTTTTGTTGTGCATCGTCGTCAATAAACTTGACGTAAACTCCTTTTATTTCTTCGAAAACGAAACATTATTTACACAGTAACAACATGCATTTAATTTTAAAATCATTTTCATTTGAACAAAATCATTATTATTATTTTTTGTAAAAATCGTGGTACGGGTTGGCATTATTTCTCCGATAGTGTTGACATATCCAATCATATACGATTTCCTCGTCTTGTAGTGTTAGTTTCCTCATAACGTAAACGACGAATTTAACCGTTTGACACAAAGTATCTAAAATCTGCTAAAATATGAAATTCTCTAACTATATTTGAAATTATATTATATAAGTATTTTAAAGGTGCATCTGTGCCACACGTCTCGTCCTCAGTAGGGAAAGGAAATCTTTCCATTATCAATTACATAATATTTACAAAGGATTTTTCAGAAGGCATCAGTCAGTCAGTGCCGTTTTAAGAATGAAGTAACATTAGGTGTATGTTTGGTTTAAATAAGATACATTTTAAAAAATAGATTACCTATGAAGTGTAATTATTAATAATCATTATTATTATGCGAGAGACAAAACAATTTGTAGGCTTATTATAGAGCTTTTCATATACAGTAATAATATATCAGTATCAATATGCCAACCACGGGTGGTGGCGGAGAGCTTCCCGACTTCGGTCCCCATAGTCATAGCAGAGTTCTTCGCCGACTTCGATATCCCGTTTAGCTATTAAGATCAGCCTTGGAGTACCCTTAACTTCCACTGTTTTTGTGACCAAGTTCCCGTTACGACTATGATTTATAAGTCTTCCCAATCGATCACTTTCTTTCGTGGCGTCCACACTGTATTAAATGAAAGAATACGAGGGTTAAAATAGAAATCGTTCAAAGCAAAAAGGATTGTGATTGTGCATACGAATCGTTTTGCGTTTACTCACCAATACTGTTGATTATTATATTGAAAGTAATACATATAGCAACCAGCGCCACTGTCCTTTGCGTATTTTGCTTCCCGAGCTCGTGCTTCAGCACTACTAAGTAAGTCGCCTGCGTATTCCACAACGAATTCATGCCGCAAAAATGGTTTTGTAGCTACCACACCCCGGCCTTTGCCACTGAACCGCTTTGCCTGTTGATTTACAAAGACAACAAAAGGAAATTAATTAGGAAAGTCAGGTACAATTAATAGAGTTTTCAGAAAAAGGCATGCAGAACATACACAACAGTCGCAACTGTCAATTACCATCAGTCCATCTTGTTTTCCATCGACTATTGCCTTGACCAGCAATTGATTTTTTTCAGTTTTGATGGCCTCCTGAGTCTTTCGGTTGCTCCGGCGTTGAACAAAGTAATCAGTCAGTTTAAGCCTTCTGCGGGCTGGATTAAGCTCATCTGACGGTTTCTCCTTGTTCCCATTCTCACCATTTACGTATTTAACCCTAAATTAGAAAAGGTACAACAATTAAATACCAGGTTATCACATCTGTAATAATTACAAGTACAAATCTCTCAAACTTACGTCTTGTTTTGATGTGTACTATTAAGAGGTTTTGTATTATTACTGGCAGTGATATGATCATTTTTAGTAGTAGTACTTGGTGAAATCGAAATGAAGTTCTCATCTAAACGAAGACTTTTCTCATCTAAACTCTGAATTTTATGAGGCGTAGTCGGTGGACTCTTCAACCCTTTGTCCCCACCACTACCCGGCGGGGCTGGCGGTGGAGGAGGCGTTACACAAGCTCGTGTTTTAGCCCGCCTCGTCCTCAAACAGATCTTGTACTCCGATGAAGACGAGGAAGACGAAGGAGATCCTGCGGATGATTTAACTAAATTACTATTCAGCTGATGATGTCGCGAAGTTGAGGAATCCGAAGAGGAATCACTGTTAACACTGTTGCTGCTGTGACTACTACTACTGCTGACTTCATCTTCCATAATTATCATTAAAAAGCGCACCTCTTCCAAAAAATAAACAATCTATTCTCTCTCTCCTTTTAAAAAATAATTATTTAAAAAACTGAAACCTTTGCTAACAAAAAATTGAAACTAAAAAAGAAGAAATTAAAAGTTTTAAAATAGTCCCATTTTATTATTGCTCCAAGAAAAGCTTCGTTGCTGGTGTTGTTGTTGGTCCTCAAAAATTATTGTTGAGCTCTCGGAGCGAGTGTTAAAAAACTGATGATGATGGAGAAGAAAGAAAAAAATAAGCTTAACAGTCAAAAAAAGTTGGTACGAAGGGGATGGATGCTTTCTTTATGCAGAGAGGCACTATCATTTTCAACATCGTCATTCCAATCTCACACGCTCAGCTACAGCTCTTCCCTGTACTTTTTTTCTCATGATGGTCCGTTTGCTTTTCGTGTTTGGTCACTTTGCAATGAATTGAACATGCAATGCAATGTAGAAAATCCCCACTAGCCAAAAATGCTATGCATTCAACGCAGACTAGAAAGAGGAAATGATATTGCGGATAGTTGATATGGCGCAAAGTGCTATAATGCTCTTTGCAATCATTATGAAAAGCCCTTTGCAAAGTTTTACAATGGTTTTTCTAATAATACAAATGCACTTCCTTTTGTTGTAGTTTGTCGCAGTTTTAAAGCGAATCATCATAAGCAATATTCAATAACAATCTATTAAATGCAAAAAGTTCATAAAGCATAAGCATATTGAGTGGTAGGGGCAAACAGCATTTTTAAACTTTTTTTCAATGTTCATCTCATGATGATTACTTACAAAGTACCTAAAAGCTACAGAGAATAGCTTATGATAATGCTCTGTGTATGCCTATATGGTTATTGTTGTGTGTGATATGAACTCGCTTTACAAAAGATTTTATACAAAAGGCAGAGTTTACAGAGAGCTTACGCATAATCATGATGATAACACACGCGTTTACGTATTGAACCGCCGCAACCAATGCTCTATCCATCCCTTTATAGTTCAAAATCAAATCATTCCTCTGCAGCTCATTCCTTTGTATAAGGTTGCGATGGCATTAATAAAGGTGATATCCATTGAGGATCATCGTCGTCTTGTATGTTAGAATATTAGAATTGTGCTTGCTAATACAAAACAAGGTCTTAATTCCGTCTGCTATGCAATGTTGTTGTTTGTTCCATGAAGAAAGTTTTTGCATCGTGTCATTCATAAAATGGCAGCTAAAACTAAAAACCTCCTATTTATAGCGACTCTTCTATTAAATCTTCCGCAAAGGAAGGAAGGATCAATATAGGAAAATGCTTTTCTAAAATTCTTACAATAATGAATGATATGCAATACAAATTATTATGCTACCAAATACTTGTTGGGAATAAAATATAATTACTCTAAAAGGTGCAAGGAGAGAGGAAAAAGAAGAAAAGTTTATCATCACCAATAATGCAAATCAAATGCATTGTACATTGATATATTGAGCCATTGCATTGAGAATTCTAAACTTTGAATGAAAATTAGATTTTTTCACTAGAATTTTGTGGATTTACAACCACTTATCTGTTTTGCACATCAATAATGTAATATAATATTATGCTATCTATGAAAACATGCTAACTTCAATAATCAATCACTCCAATATATGAACTGTGTAATAAACGATTCATTATTGCTATAAATAGGATGGCGAGAATGAAATGTTTAAGAATAGATAGAATAAGAATATGAAAACTTCAAAATTGAAATATTATTTGCTGCAGATTATGGCAGGAAACAATGATGGGATGCATGTGAACTAATACTAGCTCAAAATGATTAGCAAGTATTAAATAATAATGGTAACATGATATTAATGTGTGTAATTTTAGCTTGATTATTATTAAATTATAACTTGGCCAGTTTTATATTTCCTTTATGTTATAATTTGTGTAAATCCTGCATAGCCCTCTATTAAGCTAACAAAAATGTGTATTTACTGTGTTTCGCAACATTAACAATATGTTAAGTAAGATAAGTTAAAATGATTCATGGTTAAATATCAAGTTGCTAATTGCTAATACATGCTTAAATTTTGCAAAAAAAAGTTTAGTTAAAACGTGGAAAATTATGCTTATTAGTGGCTAACTACTCTGGTCTGGCAAGATATTTCATGACATTGAACATGCATTTTTTAAAATGCAATGGGTTTTGAAATTGCGTATTAATCAAATACTGTGGATGTCATAATTTAGCATACCTAAGTTATCCTATGTAAAATGGCAAAGTAGTCGGTTAAAATGGTAATTGGTTGTTAAAAAGGTTTTTGGTTACAAATTAAAAATCAGTCGATTGATGATGGATTCTAGTCGATCATAAAAATATCCATTTTCCGACATGAATTTTAAAATTAATTGGTAAATAAATGCAAACGAGCAAATAAAAGAATACTCACAATTCGCAAGTACAATTTAGTTCGTTGATTTTCATAAAATTAGCAGTACTACTACTACTAGTGACTAGAGTAGAGTATTAGCGGATCTTGTTTAAATATTTATAAAACCCACAATCCAGGCCCTATGTTCATTGAAAGTTGTGTCACTGTATGCTTTTTCCATGAATTATGATTGTGATGATGATGAAAAAGCTTATTTCAATTCAACGGAATAAAGGAAATGATAATAAACCTTGTGAAAACAGATCTTATTTGAGTTTGAAAAAATGCTAACTATATGATTGTTTTAAGTTTATGTTGTAAACTTTATTGAGTTTTGTAATTTAAAAATTAATTAACCTTACTTAAATAGATAGGATAGAAAAGTTAAAAATAAACGCGTAAAATTTAGTTAAATACTGGAAGTATTTTTTGCTAATAACTTAATTTTAAAACGAAGGCAGAATGCAAATTCTGTTTAAATTCAAGGATAAAAGGAGTATGTTAATATGATAACAACCACTTTTACATCATTATTACTATTGCTTGTAACAAAAAACTAATTTCATGGAAGTAGAACAAATCAATACCGCAAATGGTAATGCATATTTTTAATGTGCATCATGCCAAAGCCAAAGTAAAATTTAGTTTCATAGGGCCCCCAAGACAACGGCATTTTAAATATTTTAATACAAGTATTCGACGCTAACTTATTATATAAGTACTTATTCAAATCGCATTGTTGTGTACATTTAATAGCAATTTGAGATTATTCAAAATAATTTTCCAGTTAGTGCGACTGACCTTCTTTTTTAACAAAAAAAATGGCTTTTATATCTTGTTAATTTCATATTACAAGATTTTGAATCATTGGAGGAAGCATACAATAAAGAATTCTGCGACACTTTATATTCATTCCACATACGAAATTTTACAACGACATGTAATCGGATGCACTATGAAGTTATAGGATACTATGATGTGTGTAAGGAAAAAGCAACCTAAACCTTTGTTCATTCCGTACAAAAGCCAATATTAACTAGGTTTTTTGCCGGCTATTCATCTAAAGACAGAAACTTGTTCCAACGTTGGAAACTCAACTCAACGCAATCTTCTGTAAAAATGTCAATGTATTTTTTGCTGTTCTCATTCTAAATTACATACGCCTCTGCACGGTTCCCCTAATTTTCAATTCTGGCAGAACCAGAAAGAGGGTAGCCAGTTCGACTCAATTTTCATGCACAATAGGAAAGAACTGGTTCCAAGTCTGCCAAAACAGGAATGAAGAAGCACAAAGGCAAATAATATCATTTGGATAGGACCACTGTGGGAAAGTGTAGGAAACAAATAGATTATGTTATGCACAGCTCTTGAATTTTGTATCGAGAATTATCTCCATCACCACCTCCTCGTCATCCTCTTTGTAATTAGTATCCCTCCAAAAACCAGTGTCCCAATTTTGATGACAAAGTGCATGTTTAAAGGTAATAATATCATCAAAAACCTGACTTCCTTTGCTATTCCTACTCTTATCCACTCGGACCCGTTCGTAGAGCCCGTCATGATTCGAGTCGGGTTTTAAACACTCAATTTTAACTGGAATACTTGAATAGAGAGGAGGAGGGGTCATGATTTTTTAAAAAATGCCTCCCTTCTCCAGCTATCCACGTAACTATTAAGAAAACTCACAACTGGAATAGTTGCATCTCCAACGTGAATATTATTTGGAAGGGAATGGGTCGTAAAAATTAGTTAATAAGTAATTTTTTAAATATTGCAAAAAGCTGTTATACAGCTCGATAAAGACGGGGGAAGAGACGCCATATCATATAACATGCCAAAGCGTCATTATTTCTAGGGAAAGAGCATCCTCATCTTCCCACTTTCATCTCTTCTCCATTTCATGTAAATTTTTCACATGGATTTCACTCACTGAAACTTCTATTAACAATTCATACAAAAACTTTTCCACTCCGACAATTTTTGTGAAAAATCTAATGAGTGAACATCTAACTGTGAAAAGTAGAAGTTTAAGGAATAAATCATTAATTTCTTTCTTCCGGTAAATTTTTAAATCTT
>JAANSO010002686.1:0-12918 GCA_036507315.1 Lepidocyrtus fimetarius
TTACATGCTGTCTAGACCCCGATGCGACAGAATCGGGCAACCAGCTAGTAAGCAATAATTAGCTCAAAAGTGGTTACTTACAATCAAGTAATACGTAACAAAACAGTCAAGTTTTGTCTCTTTAAGGTGGAGTTGGGTTCTTTACATTTTAAAAGAATTAATTGATGCTCTACTCTTGCTTGCTATTTTTAAATAATTTGATACTTGGATACTTCTTTAATTTAAAACGCTTGCATCAAAGTATTTATAAACAAAAACTTTGAATTTTTTAAAGATTTTTAAGCTCTTTGTGTTAGAACGTGAACTAACTTGATTTGTGGTTTTCAATTTAAGCAATGATTTTTAAAGCGTAATTTTAAGACACAAAAATATTATTTGGATTGTATTCAATCGGTTGCTAATATCCGGACTTAAAATTCCAAAGAGTGAAAGATTGTACGATAACTTAAAAAACACTGAGATGGACAAGGGATACGGTTAAAGAACACTGGCTTCCAGCATCAATTAATTATTTTAAAAACCAAACCCCACCTTAAAGAGACAAAAATTTAACCGCGCTTATGTATTACTTTATTGTAGCCACTTTGGAGCTAATAATTACCTATTGCCGGGCTGAAATTCGCAAACGGTGTAAGATTAGGTGAAGGTTTTGGGGTAGGAGTAGGAAAACGCTGAGGGGGAAGGGCTCGGCGGGGGAGTGGCCAGTGGACCAGTGAGTACACGGTTGAAATCTGATGGGTGGAAGAAATCCTAGGGTAGCAGAACGCTGGCTTCCAGCATCAATTAATTATTTTAAAAACCAAACCCTACCTTAAAGAGACAAAATTTAACCGTTTTATTGCTTGATTGTAGCCACTTTGGAGCTAACAATTAACTTTTTGTTGGGCTAAGAATTTAAAACATTACGCTTTTAAAAATCTTTGTTTAAATTACAATCCTAGGATGGGAAATTGGTGTGGGTGAAAAAAACGCCTAGACTCCATACAAACATAAAAAAAGTAAAAGGAAAGGAGAAAGAAGCTTGAACTTTTTTAGCGTATTTCGGGACAAAATCTTTGTTCTCATGATTGTGATAAAAACGGAAAGCAAGCATGATGCAACAAGTCACAAATTGTAAAGTATGGCATTGCCAGATTATACAAAATACTAAATTGAAAACAACCATTTTCCTTTAACGCGATTGGCTACTGCATTATCTAGAATTTGTGAAAAGTAAATGAAATTTCAAGTTTGCAAAATCAGAATAGGTAGTTATACTACATAATGAATAATAATAATATCCTCAAGGGTATAAATTAGTAAGTCTGATAAACGAATTGCCGTTTATTGTTGTATTGTTTATTTCATTCCCGACAGTACTTTACTTTATTGACAAAACTCACACAAAATCATAGTAGATAATTATTAAAAAGATGAATGTTTCGGCGGTTGTGCATGAAGCTTGTAAATAAAATACACAAAAGGAAACGGATTAATAAATGTTATTAGTAGACTCATGGAATCCATCGGAGAATTGGTTACATTTGGTTGCACGTTTTCATAAATCCTAGATTTAAACGAAAACATTAAAGCAAAAGGCATTCTTTAAGTCTTTTACAATTAATCTTATCTTGCCCCAATATTACCTTGCCCGCAATATTGCTGTGCGATATTCGCAAAAGTATCGTCTCCTTTTGCCAAAATAAAAAGTATGGATTGTGGACACTTGGATAGGAAGAAAGCAATAAAATAAAATTATTTCCACGTACGCTATATAACACAAGGAGTTAAGGAAGCTTATTTATAAATCATGATAATTTCTTTGAAAAGTACCGACCGACCCGGTCGGTAGTAGTGGTTGATAATAGAACAACATGGTAGTTAGTAAAGGTGAATTATTACCTGCATAAAAATTGCCAATGCATGAAAAGAACGTTTTATTGCTTGAGAGAAGCTCACAGTGAAATAAAGTTAATTTACCTAATGCACTCATCAATATGCTCAGCATAAACCTAAAGTGGAAATGTTTCCGCTGCCATAACGGTTCCATTTTTTTTATATGCACCTCTACATATTATATTGAATCCTTTGGAAGAAATGCCAAAACCCATAAAACTAGCTTCTTTATGGGGGAAAATTTGCATGAAAAACGAGATTCCTTTTCTTCTTTTCACTGTAAGTAAAACACTTCTGCTCAAGAACTCTTTCGGTAGTCATTTATGTTTATATCTAAAGATACAAAAAGCTATTTGCAAAAAAATGGCTTACCTATCCAACTTCAGTATTATATAAAAGGTAGGAAAGAATTTACAATTTGGTTGATTTTTTTAATATTTATTTGCAATGTTATAAATTTTCGTACCTGGAAATTGCTTGACAAAAGTTAAGTTTTAGGTACTGTACATTATGACCTGCAAAATAAAACCGACTTGATGTCTGCCTGAAACACTTTGCTTGAAGTTTGATATCTGCCCTCTTCTAGCAATTCAAGTATGAATAATGATCTACTCTGTCCATTTAATATTCCATTTTAGCAACCTTTAATGATACTTTTTATGGCACACATTTTGAATTCAAACAACCATTCATTACATTAAAGTGATGTATTACTCGTTCTCTTCAATCGACTCAACGGAGAAAACCAAAAGTTACAACAATTAGTGTGTCACGTGACTGTATTTCAATTTTAAACATCAAAATAATCCAATTAAAGTTAATGAATTACTGCAATATTTGCCTAAATAAAGCCTTATACATTAATTCCAAACTCAATTTCTGTCTTAGCTATGATTAAAACTTGTTTACTTATCTACAATCTTAAAATAAACTTTAGACGTTAATTGCGATTTCAAATGCGATATAGTAAGTTAATATAACAATATTTCTTACTTATTAGGATTATAACTTAGTCTGAACTAAAAATAAAGTTATGTTTGGGTTCGACAATGTAATTTGGCTTGTAGGTACGAACGGTAAATTGCAAGAACCCTATTGTTTTTTAGCAATATTGGTCTCACGCTTTCCTCGAAAAAAGTGACGGTTAAAATTTAATGTAGCACATTATTGGTTATTTTTAATCCAACTAACAGCACTCTTGATATCTCGAAATTTGATTTTTCGTAGAAAATTTTGAATCATTCGATACTGAACTTCGTCTGACCCATGACACAAAGCCTTTGTGGTAAGTGTTACTAACCATTGCATAATCTGTGTAAGAAGAACATGAAAAAAAATCTTAATTAATCAAAATATGCCCAAACAAAAGAATTAAAAATGGGTTTTTAAATATGACTTACTTCTTCATCATCTGGCATCTTTCCACTTGATAACCACAATGTAGGAGCCCAGAGATGAAGATGGCAGATGTTACTTGCTTCTTGGCCACTTATTCTCTATAACACGACAAGAGGAATCATTGAAAATAGACCAAAAATAAATTTGCATGTAAATATAATATAATCTGCTGGGAGTTTTAATATTATTATACCTCATTTGCATTGCGCTTTAACATAGAACTGATCAAATTCCTGACACTGTTAGGAACGTCGTCACTGTTGATTGGTTTTAATTCTGCTTCTTTGTAATTTCGACTATCCAGTGGATGGTCCGATGATGATCTGTAAAAGGGATTGGCATCCCCAAATATTTCATATGCGATGCTACCCACACTCCATACGTCAGATTTCTCATAGTTAATCCACTTCCAAGACCCAGGTGTTGCTGTAGATATTTCTGGTGCCATTAAAGCCGCATTTCCTCCCCTTTCCGTGTCATAACTACGAAAGGATAATTGCAAAACCATTCGATTTATCAGCTAGACAACATCCAAAGTCAGTTAAAACAATCTTTGGATGCTGATCTCCATCACGAGCATCCACAAGTACATTATCGGATTTCAAGTCTCTATAAAGCATTTTACAAAGGCATGTTAAGATCTATAAAACAATGCAATCTTTCCTTCTTTAATTTTTAAAGGCAGTAAGTGTTTTACCTATGGGCAATGTTATTCCTTTCCAAATGCGCAACAGCGTCCAGAAGCTGAGTTAAAATAAAAAGCCGTGTTCTAAAACTCAATTTTTTATTTCCGCTCAAAAAGTCCGACAGGTTGCAGTCATACCTATTTTTTTAATTAAATGATTAAGCTTCAGTTTGTCATAATATAAAATAGTATAGCTGATACAATTAAATACCTCTTCATGACTAGAAATAAACTCATATTTCTACCAAAACCGTCCACATTGTTAAGTCTCCGAGGCAGAGCACTTGGATACTTTTCGATTGCTTCCGGCAAATTAGGAACCTGGTCAACGAAAGCGTGGGTGATTTCAATGATGTTATAGTGTGGTGGACAACGCTTTACTGAATCAAAAATTCTACACAAAAAACCAAACCTCAACAATATCATACCAGAATTCTTTTGAAATGTTTTCTGTTAAATTCAAGTCATCTAAAGCATTTATTACCCTCGATCCAATTCGTTGATGTTGTTCAAGCAAATATTTCTAGCAGGTACCACTATCCTTAACCATTGCCCTGAAAATTGACGTAGCATTAGATTCAATATCGTAGTTAAACAGCATTTTCACGGCCAAAGAATCGTCAGACTTGGTGTTCGATTCAGATTGCGTGTGGGGGTCTTTAATCCATTCTGCTGAGTACACTGCCGCGTTACATCCTTGTTTTAATAATTTTCCAAACTTGAGATCCTTTACAGAGATTACACTTTCCTCGTTCCCAGTACCAGTTAGTATATCAGACACGTCTCTCTTATACTTTTTCAACATGGATTCCTGTACATAAATTTTTATATACCCATTTTTCATAATGCAAAATTGCAAAGACGTATTTACTTTTACATATTTGGCCAATTTACCCTAATTTCCCAACACAAATTATCATATTCACTCTCTTGAGTCAACATTCCAGCGCCACCAGCGGCCATCGAAACGCCCACAAGGGCAAAGAACGGTCTAGAGTCTCCATATAACAATCGCTGGGCTGTTTGTTTAGCAATTTTCTCATTTGTTGTAACTCGGCTAAGGATATTGTTGACGAAAATTCTCCTGCCACAAAATCAAATTTAGAATAAAAAATAAAGATGAACAACAAAAATCTCCAACAGCGAAAAACAGCTAATGTAATGACTTGCGGTTTTAAACTTCTTACCTCACTTCCCGGCCAACCCATTGAAGAGCAGTTGTGGGTGACCTGGCCCTAGTCGCATTTCCAGATAATCTTCCAAGAACAGAAGAATTGGAAAGCTCAGGTAAAGAAATAGACGGAGTAGGAGCACTTCTTGAAGCAGGATTAAAACTTCCTCCAGTGTACCCCCTGCCCCTAGACGGAAGCTCAATCTTTAAAAACCTCCAATCCGGATTCCCTTCGTTAAAACATGGACGATATCCAAATAGTTGATAATCCCGAAGTAGGGCTCTACCCTGGCAAATCAATTTCCTAAGAATTGACATTTCCTTGCGCTTTTTTTGTGAATTTCCAGCCGCATTCAATAATCTTAGAAGCATGACGCCAATCCTTTTTACATCCTATTTCGGTGAAAGGTTATCTATTTAATTATTTTTAAGACAACACACCAATTAACTGATTATTGTAGTTTTTTTGGTTTGTTGGGTGATTCGATTCACCACACCACCGCCATATACCACCACTACCACCCAAGATAAATGCTTTTAGATTTTACGTATTTACAATAACAAAAACAAAGAAACAAACTTACCACACAACCTCTTTCACTTCTGAAAAATTTTAAAATTGATTAGATAAAGCCTCCCCCTCCAAACCTTAATTACTGACAAATGACCTCTATTTCAGAATTTGTGTCATTTCGGGAGATATTTTTCTGTTTTCATTTCTTTTTCCATTCTATAAAGCAGCTGACATTCACATGATGCGAATATAGAAAGGACAAACTTGTTAGGCATTAAAAAACACAAAGCAAACTCCATAAAGTTTCTTTTCAGATCATGTATTATGCATCGCGCAATGAAAATGCTCGCCCCCACACAACGTACTATGTAAACTACAACATTCACTTTGGGTTATGCAATCAGCGTCAGCTTTTATAGACGCTGAATGTGACTTTTATGAATTTGGTAATTGATAATACTGTAATCCTCTTTGTCTACACTTTGCTGTATATAACATGACATTAAATTGGCATATTTCACAAACGGAAGGGGAACATTGTCAAAGGAATTGCAGCAATATAATGACTGAATGATAACTACGCAATTACAAAGACATTAAGGAGAAAGCAAGAAATGTGGTTGACATAAACAAGGGGAACATTCTAAAAATGGATGGAAATGCAATAGAAAAAGGATACAAGAAAACTTTCAAATCAAAACTTTATTCTTGGCAGTGGTTAAAGAATTAACATCGCCACGTCATATACAATATAACAACATTTCCTCCTATGAGATTGGAGAGGAGTGTAATTAAATATCATGTAGTTTAAATAAAAAAGTCTTATTAGATTTAAACGTTTTAATATTTAAATGCAAGTATTACAGATATTTGTGTTCAATATAAGGTTCATGACTTTAAACTTGCAGAACATAATCTGACTAGAATGAATTACGAGAAAACAATACTTGTAAAGTTATTTACAGCGTCTTTTCAATGTACAAAACGCAAACGTATTTCTAGTAGTTATTACTCAAAGATGGTCTTATAGAATTAAAAGGGCTTCCCTGATTTAACATTAACAAAGTAGTTTATATAATTTGATTATTTAATTAGTCTAAAATGTTGAGTTGACGTTCTATTAATAAATCGTTCATACAACTAACACAACATTCTGAACATTCATTGTTTGAATTCTTCGAACATACAATAATTTATTTAGTTGTGGTAAATTATTTTGAGTTAATTAATTACAAAATCTTGTATAGTAAAATCGTACAACATGAGTAGATCTTGTTGCATCGTGGTTTGTTTGAGACTGCGATTGAAAGAGGAATTTCCTCACTTAAATTAGAGAGAGAGAGACTGGAGAAGCGCGTTAATGTTACACCGGATTTTGCAATTTTAATCCAACCAAACTTACTAAAATGGTGTGAGTGTAAGCTTAGATTATTGGAATAGAGATCAAGGATGATCAGTGTAAATGTACAATTGAAGTGTGCATATCAGGGAGAGATTTTTCCCAGTTAATCACTAAATATTATAACAATCATAATGTTTGTGGTAGGCAATTAATTGTCCTTGTTCCATTACTATTCTAGCACCGCCTGTTAATTTCTCAAAGTTACTAACTGCAATGTGTCATTCCTTTTATCACGATATTATTTTTTAAAATGAGCTCAAAACCGGGAAAACTATACTCTTCATTACAACTATTAATGGACGACTAGTGTAAGCTTAGATTATTGGAATAGAGATCAAGGATGATCAGTGTAAATGTACAATTGAAGTGTGCATATCAGGGAGAGATTTTTCGTATTTACTTACAATTAATGTGAATATTGGTACCAGTTAATCGCTAAATATTATAACAATCATAATGTTTGTAGTAGGCAATTAATTGTCCTTGTTCCATTACTATTCTAGCACCGCCTGTTAATTTCTCAAAGTTAATAATAACTGCAATGTGTCATTCCTTTTATCACGATATTATTTTTTAAAATGAGCTCAAAACCGGGAAAACTATACTCTTCATTACAACTATTAATGGACGACTCGCATTTCAGTTAGACAAATAACAGAAGTATTTTAGTAGAATAAGGGCAAGAATAGCTTAAAAATATTGAAAAAAAGTTTGGTTACAAAGGTGAATGGCACAATACAGAATATGAACACTGCATATATGGAGAGAACGTATTTTTTTCTATTTAACTTGAAATTCAGGCCAATAATTTATATGGTATCGATGAGTAGAACCTGTAATTGAAAAAACACTGCAATAAAGACCCAAAATTTAAAAATTTTAAATTAAAAATTTTAAATTTATTTAAGTTACCCTCGAATAAGCGGTCTAAAAACGTAGGTAGATTATTTAGCAACGAATTTGTAAAAAGCACGCCAACATTTTCTTGTGTTGGTCCAGTCTATAAATAACAATTTTATTTAAAAAGGTTTGATTTTAAACCAATCAAAAGTAAAATGTTTTTATTTCAATTATCATACCGTATTACTACTCCTGTCAGCTCCACGCTCTACATCAGAGCAATCGTCACTGCTATTCTCCGAGTCAAAGCCTAGAAATCCACCATTTCTATATCCAGAACCTGCACGTCTTCGTGGAGCTCCCGCTGTTGGAAGTGTGGCATGGAACACACAAAAGTATTTACGGTGGCCATTTAAGGCTAAAACTGTTCCAACGCAATTTCTTGGGTTAATGGTAAGATTGCGGGGCTCAGTCAAAGAAAGAAGTAGTAGCTGTTTATACCAGCTTAATCCACCCCCTCTATCCACATGCATGTATGCGTATTGAAGAGACTTGTTCCTTCATATAAAAATCATTTTTATGTAAGTTTTTTACGATATCCTGAAGTTGTTGTTGTAATTGAATAAATTAAAAACGTCTTTCTTACTTTCTGTAAGGCCAAACACATCTTTGAAATTTGGGCAAAAGTTCCGCTTTAGTTTCAGAGTCCAGCAATAAAACAATAGTACGACATCCTGGTTTAATCAAACGAACAAGGCCGTTGTAAGTTTCTCCTCTCATTTCGTGGATTCTGCATTCAGGGTTTTGGGTGATTGCTGACACTGCTGAATTTGGTCTTGTGGTAGTGCTTTGAGCAGCGGGTCTGCTGGAAGCGGGTCGCTGTCCTCTCTGGGCATCTGCATTTGCTTTAGCCAGAATGCTCTCCTCTTCCAATCGCCTGTAATTAAAAGAAAAGAAATTAAAAATAAAGAATCAGAACAAACTTTTCGTAGTTATTTATTCTACAGGATATATTGGTTTTTACTTACACAAGATACGCCATGATAAATCCACCCGCAACGATAAATAAAACTGTCGCCACCAGAGAAGTTGCTTGTATAACCATCTCTCTTGAAATCTGCCCTCGTAAGAAGTCCATTGTCAAAGATATCTTCCGCAAAACCTGAATTAAAAGAATTTATTATTTTCAAAAACCCTTCACGGGCCATAGGCCCATAGGACGAGGAGTAGAACCTTATTAAAAATCGTCCTAGCATGTTCATCGGTCAACTCTTTGATTTCTACATGGTACGTGAGCGGGGTTTTGTCGGTTACTAATCTGTACAAGACATTATCTAGACGCTGAATGGAAGCATTCGATCCGTCCCAGCCTCCATCCATCCATTCGTACGATAACCGCTTTGTGTCTTGCCTCCATATAATCAAAAGGTTCGAATCTTTCATATTCCCTGATTTTGGGGTCAGAGAAAAGTGGCATTAATTAAAGAAAGCTTTTTTACAAAATAAAAATTTGCCTTGGTTTAAATTTAAAATGTCACAAACCTGAAGAAAGTGCAGATATAAAGTCCCTTTGCTTGTCTTCATAAACATAAGCAAACTTGACTCGGGATGGCAAGCTTGGGCGGGTAGCGTACTGTCGTAATTGTTCCACTCTTTCCTCGTCATGTAGACGACTAGCGTCTCTGGTCAAAAATACTACGCAAAGTCTGCGCCTGTACACTGATGACTCGGTCGGACAAACTGTATCCATTATAGACTGCAAACAAGAAAAAAGGTAATTAAGCTCGGCAGGTTTAACGTGTAGTACCAAATATTTTATTTCTATAAACTACATAAAGTACTACCTGAGATGATAATCGGGGAAGATTCAAAAACTTGTTATTTTCCACCAAATCTTTCATTAGCTTGTGTGGAATTTCCGCCATACTTAGTGACGCAACTGGTTTGGTATACTCTTTAAATACCAGTATGCTATCTAACCCTTTAGGAACTCCAAAGCGATGGACAAGGTCTGGGGACTCATCCGTTTTAATTATACTTCAAATAGAGGGTTAATTAAGAAAGTTTATCAGCAGCAGTTTTTACTTAATTAACTAATTAAGCAAATTATTCAATTGTTTTTATTAACACTTACCCGAATGCCGCTCTTTCTCGATACTGGAAAGCCAGTAACAAGTACCGTAATCGTATAAGTGGAGTGGATCCAAATACGAGTACTCGAATTCGATTATCCCACCAAGAATTTAAGAACATGTCAATGTTACTCTGATCAAGATGCGTCATCAGATCATACGGCAGTTTGGAGCGAATGAATCCTGTTGATAGATAAAAGTAGCAGATTTTATTTATGATAATTCCGCATAAAAACTTTTAATCGCTGTGAATCACTAACCAATGACTTTTCCAGTACTAATTATTGTTTCTCTGTAATGGTAGGGATGAGAATCAATCACCAAAACCACGGCTGGAACAGCAGAAATTCCCATTCTACGGGCTACAACTCTCTCTCGTTCAGCATGAACACAAGATACGTCCATCTTTAAAAACAACAATTATTGGAACAGTGAAATACATAGCATTGAAAAATATTAATGTTTCCAAAAACTTACTCCGACATTTGACAATTCTTCGGATATGCTGCGCCAGGTCGGTGCAGCCCTAGCGCAACCCGTACACCAATCCCCATAAAACAATAAAAGTTGAGGCACAAGACTTGATCGTGGAAGAACTGATTGATCAAATGTTCTGAAAAATTAAATTAATTAAATTATTTACACAACTAGCCTAGACCGCTGTTTGGATTTAATTTTGATTGGCAAATGAAAAAAAAAAACTAACTTTGAAGTTATGCTTTGTTTGTGCAAGTATGAAATCCCATCTGCAAACGGAAAATGAAAAGATCCTCCGGTGGTGAAAGTAAGTATTTCATCGATGGGGTCAAATTTTTGAAAGTTTGTATAGTCGGGTTTAGGATTCAAGTTGGGCGAATCCTCCGTAATTCCATGTTGATCAATACAATCGGCGTCGCTCTGGATCCGATAGGAGCTTTAATAATCACAAACCAGAATTGAATTAAAACTCCCAGTAACTATCCAATCCTTTCATTTTGCAATATTTAAACTTACTTCATAGGCTGATTTAATCATTACAAATTTATCTTCAGCTTCAACTTCTTTATTCTTGTCAGGATGCCATAACACAACTAATTGCTTATACGCCTTGCGTATATCCTGCGCTGAAGCAGATCTCGATAAGCCCAGGACCTCGTAAGGATTATACGAGCCGGAAGCGGTGGCGACCCCGTGTACACAGTTAGCAACGAGGTGGATTATCAAGATACATTGAAAGATTCTGAGATAAAGTCTTCTTCCGGGATCCCGGTAGAAACACAAGCGCATTTTCAAATTCATAATTTTTTAAAAATTTCCAAATGAAACCAATGCTACCTCATTTTAATTCAGTCCTTACAATCATCATTTCAACTTTTGTTTTACCACAACTATCCTACATGCTTTCTTTGTTATAAAAACCTTTATTCTAAACTAGCTTTGTCTTAAAATTGTAGCCTTTAACTACATAACAATTAACTTAAAAATTAATTATCTGAACCAATTTTATGTGCACACAATAACAAAGATCATCTGCCTTTTGTTCTCTCCGTCTCTGAACTGGAGCTGGACCCAAAAACAAAACCTGCCCTGCCTGACTATGTGCATAACGTGCATTCACTCTCTCCTGATTCCTCTTCTACTCACGCACATCAATACACCATCAACAGTACCATTCATATTCTAGCAAGGCAAGTACACAAAATATTAGAAAGAAAGAGAAAAGAAAGGCATTATTATTATGTAATCTTAAGCAATGCGCCAATGCGTTCCTCTCACTTGAGAAATAGGATATCCAAAAGGTCCATTCATTCCCATCCATTTTGGATCTTCAATATGTATAATATTGAATAGCATAGGTAGAGAGTTCTCTGTAGAAATGTCCAAGTTTTTGCACGCCATCATAATATTGAATCATCAAAAAATAGCCCAGAAATGTAGAGCAACTTTCCCCCTCCAAATATAATATCTTTACTGTTTTTTGCTTGTTGCAGGCAAATTGTAATTTTTGTAAAATATTTTTCTCGGAAGAATTTGTTCCTTGTCGGGAAAGGTCGATGAATTTTAGAGGAAATAGGTTTGCTTTCATACTAAAAGATTGCGCTAGACACACTTTTTCCATTTCTATGCATGGATTTTGGCATTGTGTAAATTTTGGTGAAAGTGTGGAGCAAATGGAGAAAGTTGGGGTTGGAGAAAGATGAGACAGCATCATATCAATGTTTAATGTTGACGACAGCAGGTAGTAAATGTTGGAGATTATTGCGTAACCTCATTCGATGATGAAATCATGAAGAAACTGTTGAAATCGTTCATTATTGTGCTCGAATGAATGCATTCAGACTATATTGACTTTTTGATATATTATCTTTGAAATGGGAAGACAAGAATTGGGTTCAATAGATCCAGAATAATTATAAGATTCTAGTAAAAGACATATATGCATATCTAATTAATTATTATCTCGCTTGTGTACGTATTTATCAATGAATCATTTGGACTGCTGTACAATAGCTTTATTAATTACTTTCAATTTTTTGCAATTAGATATTTTGAAATGAAAACTGAAACAACTTTTACTCAAACATTTGACCTTGGCAAAGTAATGTTATGTAATGAGCTAATTAATTACACAGAAAGAGTAGTTATCCTTTCGCAATTTAAAGGCTTCAAATTTTAAAGTCACTCTCCCAGGGTGAGAATTTAAAATTTTGGAGAATAGATTCGGTCGGAAAAGAATGAACAGGGCTGCATACGCCAACGCAACGATAAAAGTTGATAATATTATGTGTGGAGAGGAAATGTACAACGGTGGGGCACAATGCGACAGAGGAGGTTTAATATGCAAAGGAAAAGGATGGAAAATATGTTCTATGTGTAATACAAACGTTTAGATTTTGCCAGTTAGCCTGACCAAGCGCTTTC
>JAANSO010002687.1:0-12917 GCA_036507315.1 Lepidocyrtus fimetarius
CAAATAATTACTCTATTCCATTCTTGTTGAAGAAGTAGAAACAAGTTAGGGTTTGGTTCAATTTAAGTTATCCCAGGGTCTTGGTTCAAATATATCACAACCACGATACGGTAATTTTAGAGTCAATAAGCAATTTCAAATGGTCATATTAAAGATTGTCGAAGAGAATACCTATGCATTTTTACAACAGGAATAACAGAATAACCTTGATTTTAATGTTTTAATAATGACATCTATTTTGGATTTTTTATTGCACGAGATTATCTGCGAATGTCCATTTTAACCTTTTGTTTTGCTTTCTTTTGTCTAGTTGCATTGAGTAACAAAGACTCACAGAGAGTAAAAGTTCTTAACATATACCACATCTCCAATGCATGGTTACCGTATTGTTCCGCTACGTTCCTAGTTCCTAAAAGTTTCCGTTTTTCTTGGATTATCGTCTTTTGTTTCTTTTATTTTCTATGTGTGAACGATTATCATATCACATGGATCCTTAAATCCTTGTTTATGTTTCATGTGGCGGTGAATAGCTCCTGCAGGAATGAGAATTCAAGGCAAGAGGCAATTCAACACTTTAAACTAGCAGCAGCATTGTAATTTATTGTGGTTATCTATGTAGGTGCAACCGTTTGTTTAGGAAAAGTGATCTACTAGAGCAGCAACAACGGTGGGCAAAATACAAAATAGATATTTTTAAAACTTTACTAGTTTTTTATTTCAAAGAACATTACTTTGGCTGGAGTGAGTAAAGTTGCTACGTACGTAATAGTTTTCTTTCACCTCTTTCCCTTTTCTCAATGTTATGCCCACCTCCTCCGCACATCACCGCATCAAACAAATCACACGTTTACATGTAATTCTCGCGTAGTACACTGCTGCAAATGTGAGCGTTGATGATGATGGTAACTGCAGCAACACTATCAGGAGAAAGCAAAGCGTGCTTCTCACTTTTATTTCCTGGAATAAGAAGGAAGGGAGAAAAAGTGCATGTAAAAAGTGAAACTTTCAAATGCGAAATAAGTTTTAGCCTGGCGTGTTATCCAGCAGTAAAATTTTGAGTAAGGGAAGGGACTTTCACTCATATATTACTATTTTTAGTACCTCTTCACTGGTTTTTATTCTTTGACTCTGTGCAAAGCTTAGAATAATACTAAAAATTTGCCAGTGCAGTGTAACAATAGAGCGAATCCTTTGTGCAACAGCAATACACACTTTCACAAATTCATAAACTTAATGGATAGTTCTGGCGCTTTATAGTTATGTGAAAGAAAGCCTTTGTTACCTGCTCCATTTTAAAAAGGAAGGTACTTTTACTCTTCCATCACAATTGCTATGCATTATATAAGAAGGAACAGAAATCGTTCTTGCTTGTTTCAAAGACTGACTAAACGTGAATTATTTTTCAGAGGAAAAGAAGAAGAGGGATGAAAAATGGATGTCTTTTATAGCTCATCCTGATTGTTCACTGATGAATCAATGTTTGTAGTTAAACTAAATTTAAATCTCTTCTGTTGAGCTTATTGATTGTATCAAGAGCTTATTCACCAATATCTCCCAAAGCTGCATTGAGGTTAAAAAATACTTCTTCCTTGAAAATGCTTGACTATATTCTTCTTCAAGTTTAGACCACAACAAACGGTTACTTAAAAAGGAACTAGCCCTTGAGCTATATTTTAACAACAAGAGTTAGACGAGGGGCTTTAGCTTCAGCAAATTTTTCGCATTGTCATGAAAAAGTAAATCAGAAAGAGAGGAGGCACGGTGTAGTAGCTAGAGGAGAAAAGAAGATAAAAGGGACAGAAAAGGTTAGAAAATTTTTAGTCGAGATAGATTTTCATTGTCAGAGAGCTTTATTATACACAATATTCAAAGAGCCAGCCATTTATATGATGTATTTCTATTACTTTATAGATTCACAACTAAAACTAAAAAATACTAGAATGAACCTTGGTGGAGGCAGAAACTGGAGCAGAAAGCAGATGAGGTGGGAAAACAGAATGAGACAGGGTGAAAGTGTTTACAAAGTGCATAAAATGACTGGGGAAACATAACCACTTAACTTCCACTTCTGCCATGCTTTTCGAATGCTGCTACAGCAGCACTACTACTTCATGGAAGGAGCCTTGCATGAAGGCTTTAGAGTGGAAGTTGAGTGGTGGTAATTTTGTAAGCAAATACCAAAAGTAATAGAAGTTATGTGAGTTTGCTTGTTTTAGTTGCGTATATGTTAATGCTCATATTATACATATATCCTCATCGTTTCATAAATTTTCAGACCTTAGGACTGGCATCCTTGCAAAAGTCAAGAAAACAGCTGAATTGAAACACGGGTTTTACCAACATTTCCCCATTCTAAGCCCCCTCGTCCGTTTCCTCATGGTTTAATTGCACATATAGTAGAAGCTTTACTAAATATGGCATACCCGTAATAAGGAGTAACGAGAACTGATACCGTGGCCTGGCATGTATTACGTTCTTTCCACACTTCAAGTGCCACTTTAGAATACAAATGTCAAAATTTTTATATTTGCTGTGGGGATAATCGAAAAAATATTTTGTCCTTTGTTGCAATAGCTGCTGTGGCTAAAAAGTTTTTAACATTGATCATCCAAGTAGTATCGCGTTTGCAATAACCATCAAAACACCGCCATTGTCCTTTCATCGTCATCATCATATGCAAGCATAATCAAAATGACAAAACAAATTTCAACATGAAAAGTTGTAGATTGTTCAGTTCAGCTTTTTCTATTTATTTTGAGAATTTTTTAGAATTATCAAAACCCCTACTTTCAAACACGTTCAAATATTTCAATTGAATGTGCAAATAAATCTGAAAGTTGTGCTTTTAACTCATCGTTCTCACTCTGTGTATATCGTTTGTCCACCTATAAGTACTAGAAACTGCAAAAAAATAAGGTTGTTAAATTTGTAGCTTTGAACTAGTAATCTTCGTGTTTTCCTCTACTTTCGCTGTTTTTCAATTCCATATGACACACCTTCCTTCTTCACTTGATAATGCAGGACTGTTTTCGGATATATTTATAGAAAAAGCTACCGGTTTCGCTCTAAGCATACCACAACAAGCAAGTCAGAACCAATTTTTTTTATCACGAAAGTGAGTGAAAAATCTTATGCGTTGCATACCACCTCAATGCGCTTCCTCTTCTTTAGCCAGTTCAGTTTTGGCTGGCTTGGAATTAAAACGTAACACAAGCATAGCTCCACTTTCTCTCTTTCTTTTCTTCTCACTTTCATTTTATTTGAAGTGAAACGCATGCATTACGAGGAAGAAAAGATTCACAACTTTAGCATAAAGTAAAATTTTCACCGTTCCTTTTGTCCTAAACGCGTGTATTTCTCCTCTCGCAAAATTTCTCTTCCTCATTTGTAGTTTAATATTCAGAAAGAAACAAACATGTTGTGTGTAAGTTTGCAATTTTTATATATAGCAAAGCAATATCATATGCACTAGTCTTCCATCATTATTGTCTTGTTTATCATCTCTGACCTTCAAGAAATTTTAATCATTCTTTATGTAAACACATCTGTGAGCCTGACTTCGTGCTTGTTTTTTGTGTGTGGAATAACAATTTTCTCGCTGTTGACTAAATTCATGAAAGGGTTCAGGTGATGAAAAGAGAAAATTGTACTCAATATTGCATTAATAGCTTTGCACAGAGTTACACAAAAAAGGAGAAGATGTCAAAATACAAATGGTTTCATTTTTATTTTAACCAGCTCGTGTTCAATATTATTATTATTTCACAAATATACTTGTAAAAGAAAAAGTAGGCTCAGGCTTTAGTTCTCTTGCTAAAGCTTTGATGATATGAAAACTGACAAAGATTCTATCTGAAATTTAGTCTCGTCCTTTCTCAGTTTCCAATAAAGCCAGTTTCCAGTGAAGTTCTGATGGAAGGAATTTTCCCGTTTTATTCTGTTGTTGTTAAAATTGTTCTGAATTGCTAATAAAAAGGTTACAGGTCGAGAATTTTGAATAGAAAAGTAGAAATTCCGTTTGGAGTCTTCTTGTGGTAGATGCACAACTACAAATATTTGTGGTTCAAGTTAGAGAAAAATAGTTGCTCTGATTCGGAGAAATTCAAGACTTGTTTTGAGTTTTGATATCTAAAATCAAGATCTATATTGGGCGGAGATAGTTGTAGTATATTAACAATGTAATTTTCTTGCAATTATAAGGCAAACGTATACGCTTGTGTAGCTGTATGTCATGTCAACTTTTGATTAAATTTAAAACGCCAGATGCGAAATAAGTTGACAAGTTGTTCTTTCAAAGCTTCAATGATACTTACCATTTTCAATTTATTTATTTTAAGGGAAATTGTTATTAATGCGAACCTTCTCATATTTCACATGATAAAGCTTATCATTTACCATTGTGTGAATGCAAATTAGTCCTTTTTCTTTGAATTAGCAATTGCTTTGTATACGGGGTTGGACTCCAAACGCGGCTAATTTACTCATTTTGTTAACACTAGGAAGGAAGACAGCGATTGTCATACAAATGTGCTACACCGTTTAATTATCTAAAAGTAAACCCTTCATGTACATTTTTAATTAACTTTTATTTTCCTTCTCTTCTCTCTAGAAATGAAAATAAAACAAATACAGTCCCATGATGAGACGGAGTAATAAAAGGAACGCTTTTCTTAAAAGAGATCACAAACGCAACTCAACCATAATCATTCTGTTTTAAGTTCATCCTAGCGGAAGGAATCCAGCGATCCCATTTCATGCAATTAGACAAACAAACTCAAACAAATAAACAAAACAAACCAAGAAAAACGAAAAACGGTTATTACAAGGTTCCATGAACTTGAATGAAAGACAACGAAGAAAACAAGCGACCATCTTGGGTTTCTTCTCTGTTTTTGGCTGACTTCTTTCCCCCATTTTTTCAATCCAAATCTCCTACACTTACGTTTTGTGTGCAGTAAGTAGAGAATAGTCGGGCATGAACAAGCAAGGAAAACAAGACTTGGGGAAAGGCAGAGAAAAAGAAGAGATACAGAATCCGATGATTACCATCAACATCATCACATTTTCTGCAACAGCAGAAAAAGAAGCGAGCATTATCCAGATAAAAAAGTGAACTCTTCCGTAGGATAACACGACACTCACTTCAACGTCTTCATTACTAGAGAGAAAGTTTTTTGATGAGATGAGAGGAGTAGAAGAAGATGAATGAAAGGCTTCTTTGTTAAAAGCCACCAACATCATGCAAGGAAGCTGAAGATATTTTCTTTAACCCAACCTCCATCATTTACTTATAAAAATGTCTTAGAAAAGTGACAAATTTTGATGAGCAAGAGTTTGTAAAAATATGTCAAGACAAGATATTGAACAGGTTTTCTCTTTTCCTTTTTTTACGTACACGTAGAAAAAAAATCATTTATTATGATGTTGCTGACAACAAGGAGTTGTGAGCTGAAGACGCGATGATGGGGATGATGCTGGAACTGAAAGATAGCTTCATGATAAGGAGGTTGTTTCTTGTGGAGGCATTTGAATAAGGACAAGAAGCGTTGATGAAAATTGTTCCGTGCGATTTCGCCTAGTTTCATTACTGACAATGCTGTTGCTATTTCAAGATTTTTGCTAATTGTGTCTTTGTGTGCTGTGTAGTGTTTCCTCCTCCACTTCATTCATTCAAGATGACATTAAAACCGTTTTTGATGATTCAGCATGCAGCAGCAGATATAGCTGTTGAAAGGGAAAGACATGTCGCGACCGCTAACCATTTAATAAAAATTTTCTAGTGAATACAAAAGGAAAGTCTAGGTTCGTCATCCCTGCTAATTATTATTTTGAATAGCTACCATTTAGATCGTTTTCATAACATTCATCATTTCATTGTCGTGTGATATGTTCTTGTCTACTAAAAATATCTACTGCTTATTTTTCATATTTTTCAATTATACATAATCCTTCAAAGTTGGAGATAGCGATGAAAGACGGAACAAAAGTTAAAAGTAATATTGCTTGGCATTCTTTTAGTGTCTTTTTTGGAGACTTTCTTTCATGTTTTTTGAAAGATTATGACTACAAATAAAAAAGGAACTAAAAAGATATTTATGAAAAAATGACATATTAAAATAGTTCTTGTGAAGTGAAATAAAAGAATATTTGGATTCCAAAAGCTGTTTTTGATAACGTTTTCTTCATTGATAAAAGCGGATTTCATTCATATGGTGGTTAATTTAAAAATATGTAAAATTGCAAATAAAACCATGAAATGTCATCAAAACGGAATGTAAATTGAGAGCAGAAGAGAAGTAGAAAGTCGTGTTTGTCTGTGATAATAATGAAATAGTGAAGGTGCTGTTCTTCTGTGATGACGAACTTTAACAGAGTGAGGCGAAAGTAAAAATGCGCTTTGAACTGTATGGATTTTATTCAAACACATTATTCTTCGACGAGAGATCATAAGCTAATAATAAATGAATCCCATTTCAATGCCAGAACAAAGTAAAATCCTGTGCCAACAATACTAAACAAGATAAAAGTTATTTTTCTCAAGATAAAAGCTAGATGAACGTGGAAGGGATTAGGAAAGGTTTCAAAAATGTTTCAAATTAGCCATGAATTGTGTGAAACAGCAGCTTAAATAACAACGGCAGCGAACAGGTTCATGATCATCCGTTTCCGTTTCGCCAAGAAACAGTCAGCCAGTCGTGGAAAAGAAAAGTAAACGGTGATGGGTTTTTGCTGCGTTTTTGCCAAGCCACGCCAAATGATTCCATGCATCAACGCCATGCTATATATTATCCATCGTCTTGTTTTTTCTTAAGACAAAAGTAAAAGATTTTAAAACAGACGCAGCACATTATTTTAAATTATTATTATTATTACAAAAAACAACGCCCACCTGTCCCAGAGCGTTTATCATCTGTGTGTGGTGAAAATTTGCTACATGAAATGTTAATACCAAATAATTTATTTTTATTGATAAAAATGGTGGAATGATACTCTTTCTATTAACAATGCAATGGAAAGTAGCTTAATTGCAATCACATGTGCTGCAAAAAGGAAGCCAACAAGAAGACATGGTGGCAGAGGGTTTCATTAAATTTGAACACAGCATTTGGCTCTGTAACAAGAAAATGATAGCGACTAATTTGCTTCTGTATCCTATTTAATAATTCGGGAAATGAAATAATTTAGTGGAGAGCCAGCTTTTGTGGTGCAGCAGCGGTAGTGAGAGTGGAGTCGGCAGGAATATCAACAGCGCAGCAGCAGTGCCGCGGTCTACCACATTTCACATTACATCTTTTCCTTCATCATCGTAATGATTTTCATTCCATCTCATGTAATAAAAAAGGACTTGACATAGAGAAATGGAGTACAGATATGCAAAAGTCAAATGAAATATTTCATTTTATAACTTTTAAGCCTATGATCATCCCATCGACCTCCGCACTTCAAATAAAAATCAAATCCTCTGTCTGGCAAAAGGCCGACCAAAGCCTGACAGGGCCAAGAAGGACAAATATGTCTTAAATAATCAAAGCGAGAAGAAAGAAAGTTTCAAAATCATACAAAGTGTACAGTGATTTTATCTGTATACCAGCATGTACATAACTATAAACATAATTGGGATGTTGCGCAGTTTTTTTCTTCCTTACTTATTAAATACCATCGGCGACAATGTTTAATGAGTTACCCAGGCCAGTATGCGAATATGAATCCCCCCATGATTAAAAATAATATATTCATGTTTATACATTTTTCCTTTTCGACAACATAAGCAAGTTTTTCTTGACTTTGCTTCTCATATACACACATATAAATAGTTCGAAAGTTAATTATTACACAGTACAAACGCAAATGAAAGTATAAAAATAAATATCATTGACAAAGATCTCGAAATAAAAAAAAGAAAAAAATGAGTCAAACAAAAACAAACTTGCCTTCGTCGGAGGAGGCTTCTCCGGAGAAGGATCTCACAATTGCAAAAGCTGCCTTTCTCATGCTTAGAGTGCGGAAAGTACTCAAAAAGAAAGTTCAAAAGAGAAAGGAAGAACGGGAGAGGAAAGCTTCGTAAGTTATTTTCTGTTTTTGTTATTTTGTGTATTTTTTATTTTTATGAAGAAACCAATTGTAAAAAAGTTTTTACATTTGTCAACATTGTTTGAAAAAGATATCTCATTCCACATTTTAACCAAATTTTACGCAAAAACTAGAGAAAGTACGAGTTTTATTACGAGAGAGAAAATCTTCCTTTGTTATAAATAAAAAAGCCAAGTTGGCCATGAATTCAGTTGCTTTCAACAAGCTCTTTTTCCTTGCAGAAAAACACTATCATTATGATCCTTTTTATAAAGAAAGGAAGAAAATGGTCAAAGTTTTAGTTCATTATTCATAATAACATAGTTTTCCTGTTCATCTTCAACTTTTTATTGCTTTGTTTCTTAAACATATTTCCGGAATTACATAGTTTGTAGTTCTTCTTGGTGTATTATGCGTAGATTTATTCTAATGTAATAAAATCCCTTTCTATACTTATATCTCAATATCATTATATTTGTGCCTTTGTATTTCCAATTTCAGAGTTTCACCAAGACCTTCCATTGCACCTTTTGATACGGCATGCGAGAGTTTGGCAAGTTCCCCGGAAAAGCCAATTCGTAAGTTTAACCCAAAAAGGCTTATCCGGTCGAGGACGATGCCGGCAATTTTGAATCCGAAAGCTGTCAACAGTGATGCTCCACGACGGCATTCTCATCAACATTGCCAAAGAGGTAAAGACGTTGTTTTAATCAATTCCTGAAGCTCACTCTACATTCAATCTTCACTACTTTTGCACAGTAAAGCCATATGTGATACGCCTTGATTTCTACAATATTTAGGACATCAGCTCACGTTTTAAAAAACAATGATAATAATTGTTTAGAAACGTTAGAAAAGCTTGCGTGGAGCCAAGTCATAAGTATATGTACATAATTAAAAACTTAAAAATTAAAATCTATTTAGTTCGTCTTGACTTCTTGTGGTAACGGATGGACACCCGGACAGATTAACTTGCCGTTTTTATGACTTACTCTTCGAGCGAGTAAAAAATAAAGCCTATTTTCTTGCATTTTCATTTTTTCTCACTGATTTAAATTTTCATTAAAACGCAGAAGAATTGTAAGTCATATCAGTGTTTTGCATGATAGGGAAATAAATCAAGTAAAGAGTAAGAAGCGTTTAGACATTGATGATTTGATATCAACAATGGAAATTTCGGGAAATCGAAAGTATGTATATCGAAATTTGGATTGAAGTTTCTTTTAAATACTATAAAAACTGTAGTAAATGATACCAATCAACGATAAGATTATAGCGGGGGACACTTTGACATTTAAGTTTGTTTTTCTACAAAAGCTCAATGACAAGACGTATGAAATGCAAGGTTATATGATATGCTGTAGGCAAGGGTTTTTTCTTTTTTAAATTGGTAATAAAACATTTTAGTTCCTAACATCAATCTATATTGAAGCCAGAAGATAGATAATGTATAGGATAGAAAAGCAAAAGAAATTGAGACTGCTTCAAATTCACATTTGACGGTAAGAAAGGTAAAAATGAGAGAAAATGGAAAAATAGAAGCTAAAGTGTATAGATTCCTCCATCCCCCTTCATTATAGTCCCAAAAGTTTTCTGAAAGAGATACATTGTGGGTTGGGAGTAGGCCAGTAGGCATTACAATTTGTTATTGGAAAACAATAAATGAATTAGGAGAAGAGAAATGAAAGAAAATTGGAAAAAATGTTCTTTCTTTTTCTCTTTTCATAAAAAATAGGTAGGTATATGTTTCTTTACTATTCTCTACATTTCCTCTCTTCAATTCTTATTCAGAGAAATCATTTGAATAGGAAAAGGGAAATAAGAGAGCGAATAGGAATGAATGAATAAAAAGGACCAAGGAATTGGCTAAATTTCATCGCAAGAGAAAGACAGGGAGGGAATTGAACTTAGAATTTGTGTAAGTCCGTCATACTTTATGCACGCTACCGTTCTCCCGTGTTGGAGTCTATTTAAGTTAGCTGGGAATTGAAATGTCGGCAGTGGTGTTTAAATTTTTGTAGCTAACAAAGTAGGATAAGGTATAGGCAGACATACTATGGGAAGCCAAAGGGAAAATTTCTGAACCCCTCTTTCTCTCACTCTCCTCAATAAATAAAACATTCCAATTTTTCTCTTCCTACGAAAAAATAGGGTACCACGGTAAACTGGCGACGATTGGGCTGGCGTTGGTGCAGGTTTTTCGGGTGGTGTTCTGTAGTAAACAGTAGTTGTAGGCGGAGAAGGTGGGCTGCTTAGGTGAAATGTGACAAGTGTACATCAGCCTTCCCATTTCCTGGGAAAGGGTTCCATGAAAAATTTAGAGATCATTGCATGCAGGAACAAATGGATTTTTACGACGGATTATAGCAGGAACAATTCTTGACAATCATTTGCATACGAGAGGTGTTGCATAAATTTTTTATTGGTAATACCAAAAACAATTTCAAAAAGTAGTAGAAGGCTATCATTTCCTTGTAAATTAGCTTCTATTGAAGTTATAAGAATATTTTTCTTATCGAGTGATTTTTTATTAAACTATAAAACCACCAAACACTATTCAGAAATTTTAGCTGTCATATTTCCATAATAAACCAAGTGAAAAAAACATTAATCATCGTTTGCTGAATTGCAAGGTTTGATAGTCTACTTTTGTATTACTACTTTTCGATTTACATAACCTTTCATCCTTTCAAATTGTAAATTATGAGGCTCTTCATATCAATTGACTTTCTTTCAAACCAACAAACATAACCTTTCAATAAGCTATTATTATACATATAAAGCATCACTTTGATTGGATTACGTATTTCTATGTTTGGATTATCTGAATAGGGTAATCTTTCTTCAGATTGTGACGCATAGTGAAATAGAACGAACATAATTTAAGCAAGTATTCAACCTCGTCACAATGCATCATTTCCAAAGTCAGTTAATCGCTAACTTTCAAAAGTTAGTTGTTTTTAGTATCGCAAAATAGACTTTACTTATTCTGTCAAAACTTTCATGAGTATATGGCAACATTTTCTTTCTTTCTTCCGCTTTTTATCCTAAAATTGTATTCATTGAACCACCATTGATTTTCTCCTTAAGTAACTAATACGTACCTTCATGACACAACTAACAGCTTTTATAGTAAGCCGTGATGAAAGCGCGAGGCGAAGACATAGCAGGAGTGATGATAGTATGTTTTTGGTGAAAGTAGTATTAGAGCAATCATTTTATATCGATTATCTGCTTTCACTCGCACCGTCCCTTTATTTACTTTCAGTCTATTTTTCGTTTCTTCTTTTCGTTTTTCTAGAAAACTATCTAAAGAATGAACCTCCTAAAAAGTCAGGTGAATCGGAATCGTATAAAATAATAGCTTCATCCCGTCATTATCGTCATTAGAGGAAAAAGGAATAAGTTACCAAAAAATAGTCATATTGCAATAGTATCTTTTCAGCTACAGCTATGGTCGTTAGCTACGTAGAATGCTCCAATTCGTCTACAGAATAAGAGCGAATTCCAATCGACAGAATTGAATAATGTCACTGAATGTTCATGTTCATTCATTAAGTATACTTTTAGTACAATGGAGCTGACTCACTCAAAAGCTTTTCAGCCGTCCACGCCAGACCAGCCCATCGTGAACATCGTTCCCTTATCATTGTCACTGTTGCAATCTTTTTTCTCAATGTCTTTATTTCTTTACAAATGGCTTCCTGACTTTAGGTATTACCTTATAGATACGCGGCTTTTCGGCGAATTGGATGATGAGTCAAATTCGAGTAGCCAGTAGCCTTTGTGCTAAACTGTTTGTTCTAAAAAATCAGCAAACCTTTAAATATAAAAGAAATCAGCCGTAATTACCATTAAGAGATTGAACGAGTATTTAAAGTATTTTGGCAGTTTAGCAGTTTTACATTAGTAGTAATTAGTTGTTAAGTAATACTCAATTAGGTATGCTCAGCTAATAAAACGGGGAAGTTGTTTGAGCTAGAAACGCAATAAACATAGAGGTTTGCTTGATTGATTCAAAGATCCAGAAGCTAAAATGTAAAAGCTGTTTACAAAAATTTTGAATGTGACTGGTTTCATATTGAGGAATTGTAATATATGAGTTGATGAAATATCACTGACCAACATAATCATTATCTATTTTGACACTACCTCAGTACAAAATCTTAACTCTGGCCGACAAGCACTGATATCTTGTGTGTGACGATGATAATATTGATTAACCCTATTCACAAAAAGTTGCTAAATTATTCAACTGCCAACTTTTCCATTTGTAGTTCTCTTCTGGGTTGTATCTTACTCAGATGATCTCACAAATAATTAAGCAATTTTTAAAACATTTTTTCTTTCCATTCTTGAAAACTTTTTTATCCAATATTTATCCAAAATTTCCATCTGTACTTTTCCTAAATCTGTTTAGCGTTTTTACTTGGCGAAATTTTAGCGATTCGTTGAATTAGATATTCACAGTAAAATAGTATCAAACACTTTCTTCGACAAATGGTTGAATAAAAACATTTCATAATGTATAAAAAAGAGCATGTATGAATTTAATAAAATGATGTGTGTACGTGATGTGATTGATTTGTTATTATTCTGTGATGTAATGTAGCTATGTATATAGGAAATATTGCGTATTAGGATTGACTGATTATAATAATAATAACAAGTTTGTGTTAGTTTGAAACTGGTAATTGGTCTGTAAGTTTGAATAACTAGTATCAATGCTTGAATCATGTAATTTCAATTTTAGAAAAGTAAGAAAAATGCTTGAAATTATTAATATCATGTCTAATGTCTAACAGTATAATGTTGATGTGTTGTTGTAGAGCTGTTGTAGCAGTAGC
>JAANSO010002688.1:0-12914 GCA_036507315.1 Lepidocyrtus fimetarius
GTCCGAAACGCATAGCAAAACACCCACTCGTTGTAAAAATGAAATTGTTTTATATGCATTACCAAAATATATTTTTCATCCGAAATTTTGGCAGAACTAAACCTTACTTTTTAATCCAGAATCAAAACGTAGTGGACTGGCTCTTCGAAGCGATTTAATCAAGTTGGTTAGCATTTTGTCAGAGAATATTTTTTTAAACTAAGCATTTTGCTGCTACCAACAAAATCCATTGATAATCATAAATTTAGGTATTTTAACTGAACATTTTCAAACTAGTTATTCAAAAATGTAAATCAAAAAATATTATTTGGCAAACATTTAATGATAAATTAGTTACCAAAATATGTCTTTTATATATTCAAAAAACTTTCTTCTGTTATCATTTTATGACTTAAAAAGGAGAAATCGACTGAAATGAAACTTTGGATTGAATGCCGTTCTAAACTAATCGAAATTCACATGAAAGAAATTCTAAGACTCAGAGAAAAAACTCGAAATAATTTCTACAAAAAAGCAATCCAGAAAGTTACACGAGATTGTATCATTTCAATAGAGTTTAGAATGAAAAGGGACAGCAGCAGACTGGTTCCAATATAATCCAACTGAATCAAGCCCATCCATCCGTTAACCTACGTGTACATTTTTTGCTTGCCGGTATTGTAGGATAGAAAAACTTGGTAAAAACTTTTTGATTTAAATTTGAGGTTAGAAATAGTTTTGGTACATGATGGGAGTTTCTATATTCAACTGTCAATCAAGTTTAAAAACTAGTAAAAAATAAACACGTATCTTACTCTCTCCTTTCTTTGATGCGAGGCGGAACACACGTACAAATGCACGCATATTAGATTTCCCTGTCAATATTTTACCGTTGTTGTTCCACTAAATCATTTGTAATGCTTACAAATTTTAAATTCATCTTTTTGCTTATCCGGATCCGTTCTATGTTGCTGTTGGAAAATCCACCCACAATGAAAGTTGGAATGAATGAAATAAAATCACTCGTGTAGATAGATACCAAAAAAGAAGATTGCAGTAAAAAGTCAACTTTCCAATGTTCTTTTTTACTTTAGACCCTGGGAGAAGCTCGAAAGGACTGCCAGCGGGAGATCATTGTTGGTGATATTATGAAAGTTTTTCATTGCAAGAAGAAAGGTTTCAAGCAGTGTACTATACTCTTACCTACCAGAAATATCATCATATCTGCTTGGATTTCATTTGTTTTGTGGATATTTATAGTTGCACACATCTTATTAAAATAGTATAGAAAAATTCAAAACTGCTCCATCTGCCCAGTTTTTTTGCTTTATTGCTGATGCTAGAAAAACATGGGATGTTGATCCTTTTAATCATTATTATCAACAGCAGCACTTTTTCTATTCCTGTTTTTGATCATTCCTAAATAGGTTGACTTACAGGTCGAAGTGAAAATAGCGACGATGTCTTGGCTTTGGAAAGCCTGAAACAACAAGGATCACACCACATTCAAGTATCCGGATCTTCCCCGCAGAGCTCCAGTCACTACTCGCCACACCACCACAACAGCACCGCATTCAGTCATCAGTTTGCAAATGTAAACTTTGGTTACGGACTTTTCATAAGATTTTGACTAAAAAAAGAAACGCGAGTGTCCGTATGATGAAAAAACGGCTTTCATTTGGTATGCCTACTTTACTGCTGAAATACCATTATGTACGCCTCGTTTTAGTACCAAGATTATATAGATGTACTTTCGTTTGAAAATGTTTTCTTTTATACAAGGTAAGTGAGTTTTTCAAATTTTTGAAAGAAACTTTTATAAAAAAAACTTAAAAGAAAACCCATACAAGCATGATGTAATCAGCATACCTATTATAATGTATAATATAAAATTTTAACATGTTATAAAATATAAAACTGAAATATTATTCTTATCAACAACATATCACTCTAAACCAAAGAGCCTATTTAAATCTACAGCTTAAGATGCATAATATAAATAAATTGGTTTAGTTTTCGATCGCGGATTATAAAAAATCCATGTCAGGTATCTTCCGTCGCAGGTATACAAAATTTTAAATATTTGAAACCAAAGCAATTCAAAACTTATACCATATCGATGAAAGCAAACCATGGGTCTTTTGCATTGTCACTACCATACATTCATGTATTTGGAAATTTTTGCATTCTTTTCAGGTAAGTTGACAAGAGCTTTATGGGTAATAATTTGGAATACGTCAAAAAGAAAACAGCGGAAGAATGAAAATTTATATCGTAGAAAATAGCAACAAAAAAGTTTTAGAATGGATGCAATTTTTCCTTATTTGAAAACGTTTCTTTTTCAAAGTTTGGGTTTTATGATAACTGTCTAGCTATTGTGAAATTTAAACTTTTTGTTGTAAAATAAAAATGCCTCAAGTCTTAAACTGAATTTTATGTTATTTGTTTATGTTCACATTTAAATATTATGTATTACAGGTAACATTTAAGAGTTCGGCAATAATGACACTGTTCATTAGATTTTACAAATAGTAAAGTAAGAAACCGCTAATTTGAATGGACAGTAATCTTACACACATCATACAGATTGGCTTTCAGTAGTCAAAAATTGACTTTGACATTTGGCACGACATACAAGGTTGATCATTGGAGCGGTGTTTAACAGCATAAAATGAAAAACTCATTTTAAGAAGAATTGTGTCGACGTTTCGACTATTACCCATGATGTGTCAGCAAAACTATAATGAAAATCAACTTAATTTTATCAAAAGAGGCTGATTCATATTTAAAGAAGCAGCATTTTTCGTAGGTATCCCACACCATTAAGTCTAGCATCGAAGCCAGCCAACTTCAATAAAGTTACAATCAAGCATCACTGTACATTCCAAATAATATGTACTTTTTTCTAGATCCAGTGAAAAACAAAATTGTGCCAGAATGAGATGATTTTTGTGGCAGATATCTGATTTGCTACTTTCACTAGGGCTGTATTCAGCCGAGTTACCCTTCTCACACTTGAATTGTTAGAATATTTCCCAATCTTCCAAAATATTTTGTTCTGCTCTTCAATGTATAACTCTGACTGTCCCATTTCATTCGAAACAATGCAACAGTATACATACAAAGAGGTTGAAATGCTCACCGAATACAAAGTGCTTTTTGTTTCATTTTGGAAACATAGACGCAGGCAAAAGATAGTATTTAGAAAACCACTTTTTCCGTTTGCAACAACTACAACGTCTGTATGTATGGGCGGCCATATACAGCTTGATGCAGCAAAACCACAATAAAATTCTAAACGTGTCGCTAGATTACGCAATCTCATCCTGCAGCGTTTGTTGTTGCTGTTAAATGCTTTTTATTACAGTAGGAGTGAAAGTCACATTTTTAAAAATAGGATATACTAGAAAAGAGTAATAGATAGTAATAACAAAGGTATAAACAAACTTAATTCCTTTCCTCTCTTTTTGTTCTAAGATTGAGATGGATGAGCAAAAAAAGCTTCACCTTTAAAACGACAAAGTTAATATTATATTACCGCCTTTTTCTTATAAGAAATTCGAAATTCTTGCATTACCAAAAGGGTTATTGCGTAACGTAATATAGGAAAAGTGATGACTTTTGTAGGTGAAATATGATCACTGGTGATGGTGCTAAATAATGGGTCAAATTGTTGGTAGGAGTAATTCATGGATTACCATCGTGAAAGGCGTAAAAGCATGGATTAAACCTGTATAACTTGAAGTGAGGAAGTTAAGTAGAATGGAACGAGGAAAATTGGAAACAAAATAGGCTCCCTGCATGAGATGTTTCCTTAAAACCGCTTCCATTTATTTACAGTAAAAAATGACATTTAAGCCGTGTGTGAGTTTGTCGAGTGGGAAAGAAAGAAAGTGGCTGTGGTTATTGGGGAGGGAACAAGAAGGTTAGTGTTGATCATTTATTGTATGAAATTATATTGGAAACTTTTAACCTACATCTTCGACTTTTCTTTTTAGTTTTCTAATTCATCAGGCTATTATTGTGTGTTTCAAACTTGGTCACAAATTCATGCATCACTATCTTCAGACATAAATGTGTTTTTATAAAAAGTTATGGTTTCTATCCTATCCTAAAAAGCTTTGTGAAGGGAAAATAAGATTTGTAGTTTGTATATTATACATACGTATTACTACATAATATGGATATTTTGTAGAGAAAAGGTAAGACAACCGAGAGATGAGAAGAAAGAATGGTTTATTTATTTGTAAGCTTTTCATCTTATTAGTTTTAGCGCTGTTGTCTTGCAGGTCGGGTGGACAATAATGGAAGCCTTAGTTAACCCCGGGTGTTAGTCAACTGCTATCTGTTCACATCTTGTTGTGTTTTTCTTTGGATCTCATCTAAAAGCAGGATTATTTTTGAAAGAGAAAGTGAGAGACCATCGAACGACATACTTTCTCATCTCACTCACGTTCTTTATTTTCACATGAAATGATCATGTCAGCACCTGACTGCTATAAGCTGATGCTGACACTTAACTCTTTGACTTGTTTTTCACTCCTCACTCTTCGTCTTTTCTTTCTTCTTTTCTCATTCTTTTCTCTCTTTCCCCCTTTTGTATCATCACACTTGAGTTCGCTTGGTCAACCATGCAAACAAGCATCTTTCTCCTCTTCGTCTCTCTTCTGTCGTCCTTTCTCTTCTGCCAGTTTCGTTATGCGTTATGTAAGATTGTGCATGTACCATGCTTACTCCACACACTTTACAGCTTGCTCCCACTTTTTCCCCACTTTCCAATTTTCTTGTACATTTTTTCGTTTGAAATAAGAACTCTCAACTCAAAATGAGAAGATGAGAAAAACAGAGATTTTTTTCTTTTAGCCCTTTTATGCACACCTGACTACCAAAAGAAAAAAATAAGAATAGTCTTCTCCTCTGTTGTCTTAAATGTACATTAAAACAAGTAAAGGCTTTTCTGTTTGATACTGAATTGTATAAAAACAAAGAAGATAATAAAATGTATCATTAGACATATACAAAAACTTTGACCGAGCTTCACCGAGCTTTCTTTTTGTGCTTTGGATTCACAATAAGTTTGTTCCTATCGTAGGGAAAAAAGTTTTCCTAACAAAAACTACTTATTATAATAGGGCACAAGAAGACAAAATGAAAATGTTTTATTATTACTTTCAAGTAAATGATTCTATATATTTAAGTTTATATAACATGCTAAAGACCCAATTGGGTGGCTTAACTCTATTTTGCTTCGTGCTTATCACAATGAAAGTTAGGTGCCACTTTATTTGCTTGCACAGACTACACTGATAATAAGTCTGATAGAGTTTCAGTTTCACGTACAAAAACTATATAGCATCAGAGTCATTATAAAAGCGAACAAAGTGAAATACGACGATGACAATATCTTGGAGGCATGGACAGACATCAAATTACGGTTTTGTATCATTATTCTGCGATCATTTGAAATTTATGAGATTTTAATGTCGGGGTAAAACGAGAATGTTCCCTTTGATATGTCATTTTGATGATGAAGAATCCCAAAATTATTATCAAAAGTTTTAGCAGCTCAAAAGTTTTTGTGCAGGGGAATGAAAACGCACACATTCTTTCGAATTTCGGATTTTTCACATAAAGCAATAGTACTATATTTGACTCCTTAAAATAGTGTTCCGACAAAGCTCAAATCTCGAAATCCCTTTAATCCAAATTATAACAAAATTAATGTATGTACTGAAGTACAAATAGTACAATCGGATAAAATGTAAAATTCGTTTAATGTTAGTCATGTAATAATAGCCCAATGCATTTTTGCTCAAATCGAATTTGATTTGTCATCTTATCCCATCTTACAAATTGGTGATTTGAATTTAGCCAGAAAGCACACTTAGCACAAAGCATTTTACATTCGAAGGCAAGTTTGACATTTCATTACTCGGCAAAAACACGATATAAATTGCGAAAGGTTGGCTGGTTTCTTATATTTTGTTGCTCGTTCGTTTAAAAATCGCATGAAAATTTAGCTAAAAGCAAGTAAAAAGGATTTTAAACTCAGTAGGTTGAACTAATAAGTTTCAGGTAATAAAGAGTCATATAAAGTTTATACTATTATTTCGTCTTCACTCCGTCATCCTGACTGACTGTCTATAGAATTTTTTATATTCACTCATTTCTCTTCTTTTGTTTCACACGTTTTTTAAATAACTGACAAGTGTGGAAGTAAAAGCAGGGAGTATATGGGACTATGCCAGATCTACTTAATTCTTGACCTAAGCTCAATGCGTGTTGTTCATTCTTTATCTTTTCATCTCATTATTTTTAATTTGTTAGAGCATCAGTAGTTTTATCTTTTGTATGAAAAGGGTTGAAGTTCTAGGATCCAATTTAAAACTGAGACTCCCTTTCGTTTGAAATATTGACCACGTTTTTTGAAACTTTCAATTTTATAGTTAGATTTTTACAAATTAAAATACAGAGGTGTTGTTAGCACTGATGGATGGGTAGTGGTACTTTCTTGCATTACCCTTTCTGCTTTATCAAGAGTAATTTACGTGTAATCTGTATTCTAATTCATTCTTGTGTGCATTCGTTTATTTAAAAACAGCAAGTTTTAAAATAGGTAGTTCATAATTTGAATGAATTTATCTTTACACACGAGTGCAACCTTCTGATACTGCCATATCTATAGTTGCACTTTGCATGCAATGATTTTTTACTTCAGCTCTGCCTCTGTTTACGGAGTATTAGAGCATATCATCTTCCATCAAACTATCATATCAGATATAAGTCAACTTTAAAATATTTCCTTCACAGAAACTTAGGATTAGTGTAAAATTCATGAGTTCATATTCTTGACGATGAATGCTGAACTATACTAAAAAAGAATCAAAAACCAAAACCGTTCGTTGATATTAGTTTGCACAAATTCAGAATTTAGAAATTATCGTTTTGAAAATAATACTCATTTGCAATTGGCAAAGAAATATTATTATTGCAGAAAATGGGAATTACGTGTATTTCGGTATGAAGATTGATACCTAAATTTTAACAGGTAACTCAAATACATGTATAATGTGGTGAACAATTCGGTATGTTTCCATTATAAACATAAAAATCTATTTACCTACTTACTGGGAACTAATTTGTTGCATCTTTTCCAGTGTCATCAGCATGTTATAATCTTCAGCAATGAAGATTCCAACAAAAAGTACTCATTTGGTTCATGGGGAAGAATTTTAACCATAAAATATGGGCGCCTCTCATTTTGCAATGATACTTATCTGTGCAGCTACATTTTTACGGTCGGACGCTACGGAAGGCACGCCAACAATTGCACCTCCAGAAAAGTCTGAAAATTTAACCGCAGTAACTAACAACAGCTCAATCTATCCAAGTGAGGTTTATCAAACAACAGAAAATACGAACTCATTAGGGTTTTCCATAGCATATAATGATCCGTTCATGTTAGCCGGAGACGATAATATTTTGGGTCCACCAAGACGAAGAATTGCACGTAGAATGAGAACAAGAAGGATTGGAAAGCTGGATTTGACAAATAGTGCAACTGAATCGGTTAATAACAGCACTAATAGCAATACCATAGTGGGACCAATTACTACCACAAAACGCTCCGAAATTGAAGTCAAAGGAGACTCTGCTTCATTCAAGGATGGAGTAAGGATTAAAGGAAACTCAATCGGTTACAGCGCTTACTCCGATAGAATTGTAAAAGTAACACCCCCGTCACCTCCGGCTCTTGTACTCCAATCCAGCTATTATACATTTCAGCCACGATATAGGAAAAAGTTTAATCCTAGCACAAGATATTGGAGGATTCCAAACTTTGACGGGTAGTAATAGTGCTCAAGAGTTTGAAGAAACAAACAAAAAGAGGCAGAATAATGTAAACATAAATGATAATGTCAATAATAACTCAAGTACGCTTATAAAAACATCCACTGCTGCATCGACGGATCTGAGCCCTGGTCGAGATATCTTCAAAGCAAATAATAACAGATTAGCCATTGCTACCAAGTTCCAAAATTCATTGCAGTTTACTTTACCACTACGCAACTATGAACAATATTTTGAAGAAAGAGCTGAAAATTCCAGAATCAGAAACGAATTTCACATCGCGTCATGAGTTTGGTGATGCAATGACTGATGTGCCGTTCACACCGGACTTTAGATTTGTTCCTACTCATTTAAGAAAGCATCATCCACTTTTAAATGAAGACTTCTTTTTAACTTCTCAAAGCTCAACAAAAGCAGAAAAAAATTTCGTAACTGAACAAAATGAGAACGCAAAATACAAAGAACCATTTTCCAGAGTCCCTTATTCCCCCATTAAAAATGATTTAGAAAATTATAATACTTTGAAAAAGAATTCTCTCATTCCTACATCGTTACGTGTTCAAACAGTTCCTTCATTATTATCATCCATTTCAGGAAATCCACCACCAGTTCCTCCCATAAAAAGTACGACAGATACATCGCCAATGACATATCCAATTGTGAATCCTGCCGTTCAAATTGAACCCATACGAAATTTAAAAATTACAGAAATTGTTTACCCGACTGTTGCAAAAACAAACTCTGATCACACACCAAATTTTACTACACATTCAACGTCCACCACTACGCCCATCCCAACAACATCAACAACGTCAGCAACAACCACAAGAACTACGGTAACTTCAAGTTCAACAACGGTTGAGTTTGTGACAACAACACCGACATCTACAAATACTCCTACTAAATCTACTGAAACCGTTAAACATATTGACATGATTGTAAATCTACCTTCACCTCCACCAATTCTATTTTTAAGCAGTTACTCAGCCGTTTCAAAAGTTAACAAGAATAAGAAAAAAAATTGTCGCAATTCCGACCAGCCCACAGCCTTCTGGTACTGCAGAGGAAAGCGATGCTACAAGTCCATCAGTTTTGACTACAACACATGCACCCAATATTGTAAGTAGTGAACCCACAACCAGTGCTGTGATTACCTCTACAACTCCGGTACCTAAAAACGCAACTACTTCCAATATAGTTCCCAAAGATGAAACCCCACAAGTTATTTCTGATGAAATACCAGAATTTCTACAATTATTAAATGCTGGGGAAGAAGAAATAAACTCCCCTAGAACAACACACATCCTAGTACCGACAACCCAAGTTCCAGTGCCGACAACCATTGCAGAAAACTTGCAGCAGAATGAGTCGATATTGGAACTGGAGCATTTGTTGAGTTCAAATGTCAAAACATTAATTAAAGAAGCTGTGGATACAGGATCTATAGAGAAAATTAAAGAAATCACGACCAAAGGTGATGAAGTTGGGCTCAGTGATGGGGACCTTAAAGCTATTTATGTTTTACTGGACGCCGTAAGCTCCACAACGCTGGCACCGACTACCTCAACGACTACTACACAGAAACCTGCATTCCATCCAGCCATACAAGGAATGTTTACAATGCTTAACAATCCGTGGTCTGAAGTGCAGAAATTGAGAGATCAGCAATCAGCACAGTCTGTAGTAACGTTGCCGCCATTGTCATTCAATATTCATGTTCCATCATCAAGACCAGCTCCTGTTGCGACTCCTTTCAGCTTGCTTGCGCAGCTTTTCAACTTAAGCCCGTTGAAGCCTCAGCCAAGTCCTAGTCAAAGTTTTAAGTTTGGATTAAGTTCACTTATAGAAAATCTGCTACCTAAACGCGCTCCAAGCAATAACGAAGTAGCCTCCAGTTCCAATACTTTGTTAAGTTATTTAAAACCCGATTTGCTTCTATCCACCCCACCACCGGGCCCGTACTATTGGTTTGATTTAAATGCAGTTCTTGGAAATAAAGGAAATACTGCCGGACGCTTTACTGGGTTTCGTCCTAAATTAGGAAGCCGTGATTATTTCCTTAATGTTAGAAGACGGAGAAATAGCATGGAAATAGTGTGAAGTTATGTCATTTTTAATTTTAAATATATTGCAGTAATGTGGTATTATTCAATTTTATATATTGTAGTTCGATACTAATTCCAGTTCCAATACTTTGTTAAGTTATTTAAAACCCGATTTGCTTCTATCCACCCCACCACCGGGCCCGTACTATTGGTTTGATTTGAACGCAGTTCTTGGAAATAAAGGAAATACTGCTGGACGCTTTACTGGATTTCGTCCTAAATTAGGAAGCCGTGATTATTTCCTTAATGTTAGAAGACGGAGAAATAGCATGGAAATAGTTTGAAGTTATGTCATTTTTAATTTTAAATATATTGCAGTAATGTGGTATTATTCAATTTTATATATTGTAGTTCGATACTAGTTTGCTTATTTGATTCAAATAAATATAAATTAAGTATTGCATAGTTTTTAAAACCTAGTGAAGCAGTATAAAGATATACTCAATCACATTATTTGCATAAAGTCCGCAAATAATTTCTATTGGCTATAATTTCTATGTCTGTACGAAAAAATATTAAAAATATAAATTCCAATTATGCCAATAGCATAATGTTATTGCATTTTAGCTAGATTTTGCTTGTAAAACTTGAAAATTTGAATTCAAACGCCTACTTAACATGCTCTGTTTGGTCAGCTAAGTATAATCTCTTGGTTGATAACTATCAAAGCTTTAATTTCACTTACCATAGCGGAATTGCATTATTATTAAGTTATTAAGATATAACACATGCAGTTAGCCAGAATCGCAACCCACAATTAAATACAGAAATTGAAAGTAGATTTCGTTTTTGATGAATCACTGGCGCAGAAAGTTCAGCAATAGCAAAGGTATACGTATATATAAATGTTGTATTACATTAATGGTTTTGAATGATGTAGGCAAGAAATAGAATTGTGTACAGATAAAATTATCGCATTTACCATTAGTTTTGTATGAATCTAAAGAGATTTACACAAAAATATCACATTTGTTTCTGATTCTTATACAATCAGTTTCTATTACTAAGAGATTATTCCATGCAGTAGTACATAGAAAGCACGACATAGGTAATTTTCGATTTTGTTAAATGTTTCTATTCATAATCCAATTCGTGTATATATTTCCTTCATATGAAATATATATGAATCATGAATAGTGTCTTTCATCAAATAAACTAAACTAAATTGGATATCATTTTCATGACTTTATAACCTTTACAAATCGGAATCGAAGGATTTGTATGCGTATTTTTATTTTCTATTGTAATGGAATAAAGAGTATGGGTTTCCCCAAGATTGTAATAGCAATAAAAACAGTAATTCTTCTGGCCAGGAAAAAAAGTCAAGCTCTGTAACTAATGTAAAGCAAAAAAATTGGTCTGGAAAATACAAACTTACTGACACTTTATTTCTTGGCACCCAAGGCTATTATCTCAGATACACGCTCAGCTTACCCACAAAACTTGGCTACTTTCACTTTTTTGTCTTGAAAAGTTAATGGAGAAAAAGTAGGAGAGTGCTACAATAATGCTTCATGTGACTGCATTGAATGAATAGAAGAGGAGCAGCAGAAGGACAAAGATTATCCCAGTGAAATGAAGAAAAAGTGGTCGTTAGGTACTCACTTCACTCACAGGGTTGTTCTCTGTCTCTCTCTTTATTGGGACAAGAGCGCTCGCCGTTTCTTTTTTCCCTTTTGGTGATCTTCTGTTAAAAGAAAATCACTTTTTTCGTAATATCAAGTGCAACCGTAAAATTGAAGTTTTTCTTTAGACAGGCATTGATAGCCGAAAGGCATGAAGGCTATGGAGAGATGCATAATAAGAAATATCAATGTTGGAATCGAGTTAGATTAAAGTTTGATTGAAAACTTGATAGCAAATATCAATATTAACATAGGACGAAAGAAAGAAAATACGCTTTAAGGAATAAAAAGACAAAAAGGAAACTGGACTGAATAAGAATGCCAATGTTATGTAATGTACTGCCATACTAACTATCAACTGGCATGTGGAAGCAGACCACACATCCTTTTCTTAGATCGCTCACTTAAAATCCTTCCTTGTAAAAAACGGTTTATGAAATAGGAACGGTCTGCATGGTAAATGCCCTCCAAATTCTTTCCCGGAAAGCACCGATCGCATTGAATTTACTCTACGGTTATTTCTTGTCTTGCTCTGCCCCACTACAATCCGGGAAATTGAGTGAAAGTAAAAATAGCATTAGAATCCCATAAAGCGGAAGTGAAAGCTCTCACCTCTGAATCTCTTTTGCTCTAATTTATATTCGCTGTACTNGCTCTGCCCCACTACAATCCGGGAAATTGAGTGAAAGTAAAAATAGCATTAGAATCCCATAAAGCGGAAGTGAAAGCTCTCACCTCTGAATCTCTTTTGCTCTAATTTATATTCGCTGTACTAAAAGATGAGTCTCAAGTTTATACCCCTCCCATCAGGGTTACATGTGGTTTCAAGACTAACCACGAAAATAAACCACTAATTAAGGTAATTAAAGAAACCTTTAAACTTTCCAGTATAGTAGAAAAGTGTTGAGGATTAATAAAAATGTGAGCTAGCATATTCAAATAACTTGTTGAGATTGCACCTAGGAAGGCCTTATAGTGCAATTGATTCGTTAATTCAACATTAAATATAAATTGCATAATTATTGAATAGGATGTGGAATACCGCAGTTTCCTACCAGCCCAAACTGCGATCTACTTTGAAATGAATTGCTAAAAGAATTGTTGAAAGCCAATGTTGTGTCGTGTCATAGTTTAAAAGCGTTTCGGTTAAAATTTGTTTCAAAAAGCATTTTAATTGTAAATAGGATCATATGTTATTCTCATACAGGTGTTTTAAAAGAGGTGTGAAAGCTCCAGTAGCAAAATAGATGATTATAATAGTTTCTGACATTAATGTAACGACCTGATTTAAAAGTATAATTAAGAATGATCAAAAGACCGTCATCACATAAATCCTTAACAATTGATAATTTTT
>JAANSO010002689.1:0-12913 GCA_036507315.1 Lepidocyrtus fimetarius
GGAGTATAACGTCAGAAGTAAAATCATTGGAAAACAAAAATTCTCGTGAAAAATCATATAATGTTTTCAGTTTTAGAAATTAACATTTTGGCCACTAGGCAAAATCTAAGTCATAATCTAAATGCAAAAACAAGATAAATATAAATAGTATGTTTTACTTAATGTGCTGTGTCAGGAACTGAGATGTTTAGAAGCCCTTGCAATTGATTACATAAGTCAACGTTAACCTTGAAGTTTGACTGCATTTCTTCTTGAACTCGAGCAAGCTCTTGTAACCTTTCCCTGATTGCTTTTACCGATTCCTTCCTGTTGACATTATTTTCAATATTACTGGTGACCACAGGGAAAGTTGACAAAGATTGTGTAGTGCGTTCCAACTGTAGCTTAAAGCTGGAAATGGCTGCAGCAAGGTTTTGTTCAGCCTCTGCAATTTTCACCTGCATGCGTTTGATATCATCAGCCAAAATTTCAGGTTGAATATAAGCCGAGATAGCGGTTTTATACCATTCAGATAAAACTGAATTCAGTCCGGAGAAATTAGTTGTGCATTCAGTTTTCAAACATTCCAACTTTCCCATATTTTGCATTAGTTTGATCCTTTCAATTAGATGTAAGCATTCTTCATCTTGATCAAGAACTCTACGCCTCCGGTTAGGTATCGATGGCATGTCACCACTGATTTCGCTGTAGGACTGGTTCACATAAGTAGCAAGTGTTGTAGCGATTCTTTGTATTCGGAGAAAGTCGTTCAATCCCTGTAAATATGGTTTAATCGGGATTAGACATGCATCAGTTCTAAACTATCACAGAATGCTAATAAATAATAAATCTCTTTAATTACCTTCACTTTTCCTGAAGAAGCTTCCCATCCACTTATGAGAAAACGATTCTGCACTCTCCCCAATAGAGCATCTATTGAAGGTTTCAATTGTTGAAGCATTCGCTCCAGGGTTTTGAAATCGTTGTATTTGCTTGAGTAAATCTCCTTCAGTTGTTTTACATTATCGTGAAAAGTTGGCCCATCCACTTCCACGTTATTCATGTCTTCAGGTACTAATCTAGCAAAACTCCGACAAAGTGAGTAAAAACTTTTCATCATTTCAAACTGATTACTCATGGAATGAACAGCTTTGCAAATAAGAACGTTCTCCTTGGAAGCTGCGGTGAGTTGTGCGATCACGACCTGATTGATTGTTTGAACAGCAGAGTAAATTAGATTGACTTTTAAACACTTATCTTCAATCTTCCGCTTAATTTCATAAGCTACTGCGCAGTTGTACGTTGCAATTTCCGTGTCTTTGATGTAATCCACGGAATTTGGGAATAACCTTCGTTTCAAACTCAAGTTACTTTCACCTTGATTGTTTATCACTTCAAAATCTGAACGATTGCAGAGAATCACAGGATTTGTTTTTGAGGTCTGCGGCAAATTTTTAAACGCATTTCCGTTTGTACTACCGGTTTCCAATACTTCCTTTAGAGTGCTGTCTTTGAACAGCAAAATTTGATCATATTTGGGGATCTGGGTATGTGCCTCAATAGACTTTTTCAGATCTTCAAATTGTTCAGTTTCACTTGGATCCAAATATATTCTGATGGGCTGAAGGTTGTTAATATAAAAAATGTGTAGTTGTTTCTTGGCAAGTATGTCTTCAACTCTTTTGAAGTACGACTCAAATGTCAATTTATTTCGGGGGTCAACTTCCATAAGTCCAGCAAGCAAAGGACAAACCAACTATTTAATTAGTTAATTTCAGTTAGCAAACATTTTTAACAATCTAATTAATCATTTGAACCGAAGAAAGCATTTAAGAGTTATTTAAAACCTTTTTCAAATCTGGACTCAGCAAGCACCTTTCTGGAAGCTCCTTCTGAAACACGATTTCATCAGAGTCCTTCTTTTGATAAGCGGAAATGACACCTGAGGATTTCTTGGTAGTCATTCTATGCATTACTTTTCGATTCTTTCTTCCACCTGCGGGCCTAAACGGAAGTAATCCTGTGGCAACATGATACAAGGTTGCTCCTATTGACCACAAATCGGTTGATGGGGAAAATTTTTTGTTTGGAATCGCAGTTTCCGGTAAAAGCGCTTGTTCATAAACGTCCGGATGAAGATATTCTTAAAAATAAAAATATCAAATGTCAAATACTGAAATAATATGAGAATTGTAAAACAATAGTACGATTTATGTAAAATTGGTACCTTCAGTTCCAAAAATAGAGCTGTACTCTTGATTTTCAGCCAGTTCTCGAGCAGCACCAAAATCTGTAATTTTGAAAATACTTGATCCATCCTCAGCAATGCATTTCATAATATTTGCAGGTTTCAAGTCACGATGAATGATATCGTTTTCTCTTAAATATTTCATTCCATTTGTAAGGTCACGGAGTACTGTTAAGAATTCATCTTCCTCTAAACCAAAATGATTCATCGGATGTTGCAAGACTTTAAGAAGACTGCCCCCGTCACAAAGTTCCATGATTATAATTTTTCTCCTTCTCTGCCGATTTGTACACATCTCCTCTTCGTACCCAAGAAGTTTAACAATGTTAATGTGATTTACTCTTTGATAAACTTCAATTTCTCTGGATTCCAAGTCTTCAGATAAATTTACGTTGGAATGTGGAATTTTCACTGCGACAAGGTCTCCAGTGTGTTTGTTCTGTCCCCTGTAAACTACCCCAAAGCTTCCTTTGCCTAATTCATCCGCTTCGGAGGTATACCACACAAAATTCCGAGATTGTTGAAGTGAAAGCATTTTGAAACTATCCCTTGTTTGATGAAGTAAATTATCCCACTACTATGTCCCCTGGTTTTTGATTGTTATGTAAACAATTTACATTCCAAATTCTACAAAACACAAGAAATACAACAGGTCACTTTTTAGAATTCATAAAATTAGTCGTAAAATCTGCATTCCTAATTCTTTTGCTGTAACTAGTCCTTTACTGACTTTAATCAGATATCAAACTGTAAGCGTCAAATAAAAAAGCGAAAATAATTACATTCTGTGCGTATTTAAGGGCATGAGTCATGCAATCTACAATGATGATGGCTATCATTTAATTGTCCTTGAGTGACTTTGTTGCATTCTGCTTGTTTATAATCAACTACTCAGTACTTTTAGCAACACTTTAATAGGATGAGCCTGTTGGTATTTTTCAGGATTATTACGAATCATAACACTTTTAGATAGGCAATGAAATTATCAATATTTGAAGTGTATGAACTAATTTTGGAACTGACAATTCACAAAACAAGCGGTTAGGTATTTCCTATGCAATCCTCTCGTGCAAGTTGCAACTGCTGCAGAGAATTCCTATACCTTCAAACTTCAATGATGACTCATCCATTCTTAAAGCAAGTGAAAGTACGATTTACAGCTACCCAATCTCCAAATATTTTGCTGGAGTTAACTACAAAACTATAACGTGACAGTTTGTCACTGACAGCTAATTATTATATTTTAGAACAAAATAGCTTTCACTTTAAAACTCACCTCTTTTGTTTGTCACATTATCAGCTCGGAATAAAGTTAACTGATTTAGGAAGAAACTTTCTCCATAAAATGGATTTACGTCAAAACTTTTCAAGGGAGTAAATCAACTTGTCACTGTCATTATTCGATAATGAAAATTATTGAAAATTTCTACAGAGTTATTTGAAACGGATACAGTCATGAAGACTAAAAAATTATCCGTGTTCCATGTTCCACATCAAAACTATATGAAAAAACGTTTTCACAACTTTCATCAGCAAATTTTGTGCAGTTTTGTTATGCACGTCTTCTTCATAACAAAACAATCCAAACAAACAAGTCAGGTGAATGTTATACGAGATATCATATATTGCCGTATAACAAAAAAGTCCTCTATCATTATAATATCTTCTATCTCACTGTGTTTCTGCTTTCCTTTCTAATATGAAATGGATATCATACGATGAGGATGATGTTTGTGCATGTCTTTGTTTATTCTATTCTGAGGAAAAAGCCTCAGCTTGAACAAATTTTATGATTTTGTGTACAATTCACGGACAACTGTTTAAAAGAATCGAGCAAGCTCTTTATAAGACGACATGAGATGATATGAAAATGTACATAAAGATGCTTCCAAGATCCAAACAAATACAACTGCATGATAAAAACCCAGTCAAAATGTGGCAGTTATAATCTCCCTTCCATTTCTAGCTTCATCATTTTATTTATAACCTAAAGTTACTTAAAAACTAACCTTACCAATTCGCAGCGTGATTATCTAACATTTTCGCATCTTTATTGATTTACCACCGAGCTAAAGTGAGCATTCAGCATTAAAATCTTGCTAATGGTAAACTACTTTAATACGTTCTTGGTTCTTTATCCATAAGGCATTTTATGAACATGATTTTTTGCTATTAGGGTAGTTATGTAACATACAGCTTAATGGTTATTACGCTTTTGCAAAATGTTGTTCTCTTTGAAAGAAGGCCATGTAAATATTGTGAGAAAAACGAGTTCGAGAAAAATGACTCATAGTCGTACGAGCTACTGAATTTGAGAATGAAGAAAGATTTGTAATCTTCACAAAGCATAAAACTCACAATGGTTTATTTTGGAGTTTGTGATATATTGATGGATCAGAACAATTTTTTGTCTGGAAATTAAGTGAACACAAAGCGTGCTTAATCTTTCAAATCATGAATGAAAAGTGAGTAATTTCCTGTTAAAGTGTTAAATTTGTCACTTTGATTTGTCACAAAAATATTAATGATTTCTATATCAAATTCGTCAAAATATTAAGCTTGTGTTTTAGGCACAGAATCTATTTTTTATACTCAGACCAAATAATGAATCGTAAATAATTTTTAGCTATTTTAAAAAATTAGTCATGACTTGTGCTTGTGTAATGATCTTGTATCTACAAAAATATGAATTTTCAATTTAATTTTGCGGTTGCGTTCTGACAATGAATTCATATTTTTATCAATTCAATAATAAAATTGCATGCAAAATATACTAGAAATGAAATAAAAAGCAATCAATCTATGTGAACTAACAAGCCGGATTTTAAGTCCAAGTCCATTGTAACAGAAATAGCACTATATGAAATGACTGTCAGGTTGAAGTTTTTCTATGAACAAAAAAAATTGCAACTTTAACAATAGTTTTGCTGAAAAACGCAATTGGGGGTGAATATTTGAAGATTTATTATCTAACAGAAAGATGAAACTGACTGAGAATAAATTATTTTTGGTATACCACCACCAGACTCAATTTCCGCGTAAATAAGCCAGGCTTTGATTAGTTTTTTCTTGACGTGAAAAATGTTAAAATACTTATACATTCGTTTATAAATTAAACTTGTTAAATTTAAATTTTGATGTGAACACTGAATGAAGCATATTATTTTGAAATCTTATTACAAAGAGTTGGTGCAACTCTCACAATAGCCCTTTAGAAAAAATCTCATTCAGAAAGTTAGCGAATCTTTAGCAAATTAAGGATCTGTACATAAAAATGCTATATAAAAACCTCTTACAAATGTAATTGCGTTGATAATGAATAAATGATATCCATTTATTTCAATTCTACTTGAGATCAAGGTCACACTCAAATATACGAATATGTTCAAATTAAAGCAGGTTCGTTAGATTGCCTAGTATGTGTTTTGTGCATCATGTTTTATTGTCAAATCTCTTCAAACGTGTGAATATTTGTCCAATTCGTCAACTCGACTTTGTCTAATAGAATTTTAAGCGTCTATGCTATATTCGGGAATGAAAAGTTATGTAATTGCAAATTGCTTTCAAGTAAGCATTTGTCTATTTAATCTTAATTGTGTACTTTTATTCTTACAATACGATTGTTTAAATTTGTCTGATTGTCCAATTTAGTTTGTTGTGAAAAACGATTTTAAATTTGACGATAAAAGTTCTCTGAGGTAAAATAGTAGTAAGTAAGCATAAAGGGATTTTAAGTACACAAGTTGTTGTTGTATTGCGTCTGCTCTTATCATTATCATCGAGTAAACAAAGGAAAGATATTTTTCCATGTGCCGTTACTTTGCAATCTCTTTCAATCTAGTCAATCCCCAATTACAGTAACCCTACTTATTTTCTTAGTTTGTCCTCAATTCTAATCCTATGCGTATCCCAAACTGCGTTTCAAAGCTATTATAAAAGCCTGAAGCCATCCAAATCTAAACACAATTGTGTTGCGCCTTGTTTACGACCATCAATCACAGCAAAATGTTGAATCCATCTATTCGATTCTATTGTATATGTAAATTGTATTTTATTGCAATCTCTCTATATGAAATATGAATTATGAAGAATGGTTGTATTTTATGGCCATTTTATTGCTTGGCATTGGCGTGCATTCGTGAAATGAAGGGACAAGAGGAAGAGAGGGACTATGGACATCGGTTATGAAAGAACGCACGCAAATTATACCTTGCCACGGTAAATAGATGCTGGCTGTGGCTACTGATTTTTTTGTGAATCTGTTTACATTCAGGCTTGCACGAGAGTATCATTTATCTGCTTCCTACTCCATTTTAAGTGCCTTTCTTATACATAGATATTGTATAATTTGTCAGGAGTGAGTGCAAAGAGAGAATTAGCAAAAAACTGTTAATAAAAATACTGCATAATTAGCACATAAAATTTAGCATGGATTGGATTTTGGATTGTGGAAGCATTCTAGGTGTTTGGAACTGACCATTGAGTCAGTCATTTTGCCCCATAAGTACTTTCGTTGGCCTGTCTTTCTTTTATGTTTTATCGGGCGCTTAATAGATATTGTATAATTTGTCAGGAGTGAGTGCAAAGAGAGAATTAGCAAAAAACTGTTAATAAAAATACTGCATAATTAGCACATAAAATTTAGCATAGATTGGATTGTGCAAGTATTCTAGGCATGAAAATGGTATCAATGGGCACCATTACAGCCACTTAATACATTTATCTACGAAATGAGATGCCGATGCATTAGAATAGTTGATCATAAATTTTGTGGCTTTCATATTCATACGCGAGAATTTTCACAGAAAAGTAATTTTGGCCCTCTGACTCTTCTCTTGCCTATATCATCATTATCCTGAACTGCGCCACACACAGTTCTTTTGGACTGTATGGGCTTCTGGTGATATGATTATAATCCAGCTTCTATTCACAAAGCAAAACAGTCTGAATCTGACAGACAATGGGTTTCTGTTGCTTTAATATACTTATGATGACGATATGTTGGGTCAATACAAAATGAGCTCTGCCTTCTCTTCCTCGTTTTTCTATTAAAAGTAACCATCAGAGTCCAACCAATCTATATTTACATTTTTACAATAATCTTTATTGAGCTTCTCGTTATAATTTCTCTGTATAAAGCTAAACNAGAGTCCAACCAATCTATATTTACATTTTTACAATAATCTTTATTGAGCTTCTCGTTATAATTTCTCTGTATAAAGCTAAACTAACTCCAACTCATCTCTACCTAGTCAGCTTAACAGTTTCAGTACATCTCTACTGTGTAGTAATGCAGTTTTTCAAAGATGTATTCTTTACCAAGTCTTTCATCGGCATCGACAGGAAAGAAATAAAAAGCTCGAATGCCTCCTTCTTTTTAGCCATATTCATCCTTTTCTTTAGCTGTCTAGTTGGCAAAAGGTTTTGCTTTATACTTTCAACAACTTAACTTTCATCTAGCTTAATAGAAATGCATGTGCCTGTCTACTTTTGTTAAAATTAACACTAACACTTCTGCGCCAACAAGAGCAAGAAACCAAGGAAAAAACATTTTCAAAGTCAGCAACCAGCAACATATAGCAATATCAAGTATGAGAAGAAACACACGGCTAAGCAACAAATTTTATAAAGTAACAGATTGAATGAAAGAGACTCAAAGGGAAGATGTTTTATATGAAGATCATAAGCAAAAATACCGTGTTTTGTGAGAATTTAGACTTATACAAAGAACGAGGATAACTCTAGAAAGCATACACACGTTTGATATTCTCTTCTCGATCTGCTATTTAAAACTTTTTATACATTGAACAGAGACATCCAACCTGGTGCAATGATACAGAGATACATTATTCTACGATGGTCTCGGCTTGTATAAGCTCTCTCTAGTCTCTCTGAATGATTCCGATTCACTGTTTTAGTTGTGTGTGGTTAGACTTAGGAATAGGATCGCCATCAATGTTTTCATGTTGGTTGGTTACCCCAAAAGAAAAAACGCATACAACACATCCATATCGGATCCCTCTAACCAAAACTAGAGTAAAAGGGACTTTCTCAGTTCCGTATTCTCCTCCGTCGTCTCCTCTTCTACATGTCTGTTGCCGCAGCAGTTGCTATACAAATAGAAAAGAAAGCAGCAGCAGCTCTTCATATTTCACAGAAATCTATTGTGTTTTTGATTGCGCATTTTCGGGCATTTAAAAATGTAAAAAGTGACAGTGAAAAACAAATTGAGCCTTTGACACTGGGCTTGCTTTAATGTAGAAGGCTAATCAAAAGTAAAAATAAGACTGTCATATCCAAATTAATTGTTATTTTTAATTGGATGACAAAATATTCAAGTGCAAAATTTCTTCCATAAGGTAATAAAAGTGTCTTCTATAGGGAAACCTTTTATATGCATTGCATATAGAATTTAACTATTTGATATCTATAATGAGCTAAAAGTTTAACTTGACAGTTCTGTTTATAAGTTGGGATCAATTGTATAGTTTTGATAAAATAAAGTTATAGAAAAAGAAAACAAAATGGGAGGTAAAGGATAATACATCATACAATTACAAAACACCATGTAATTTCATATTTATAAGGTGTTTCGCAAAGGACAAGATATATGCGACACTAATTGGATTGAAATTTGATAGTGAAGCTGTGAGCTGATAAGGTATGTCTATCAATTTCCTTAAAAATGCATTACATAAACATTTTAATGTATTTACAAATGCTTATCATCTACATAAGACGGCTAATTCATATACTCAAAGATAACGTATGAATGATTAAATCATAATTTTATTTACTTGATTTTGATTGTCAACGTAGTTTAATCTTTCAAGATGGAATAATAGCCCGTTATCTCTCAAATTATACAAAAACCACTATTGTAGTCTAATCTAATGTTTACTTCCTATGAAATTATGATTTATGTTCTCGTTAAACCTTGTCGGTCAATACCGACTTAAATAATTGCGGTGTACATGATTTAATTGTCGCATGACAAAAACGAAAGCATTTTGATAACCGTTTTCAATTAAAACATATCTTTATAACTTCCATTCACCAAGAAATAATTTCCTACTTTGAATTTTCATAAGATTAATTCATATTTAGCAATTGACAATTAATTAAAAGCTTTAAATCTTATTCCGGAAGCGACTTTCTCAAAAACTTTCATTTATGAAATGTGCTTTTTGTTATTTTTTCCCGTGCCAAAGTGTAAACAAAACGTCTTCATCATTTATTTTTAGAATTCCGGGTTGAACAATTTTGTCAACCCTTTTTAACCTTGTCAATTGGCATTGTAGTACTTTAATTTAAATACGTTAAGTTAATTATGTAGATTAAAAGTGAAGTTACGTAATTTACCTCTTTAAATTTGTAGTTTGAATACAACCAGTATTTTTGTATTTAATTTTGTAAAAAACAAAAGGTGGAGTACAGCTGACCTTTGAGGAGACACATTGAAGAAGTATCCTTCCAAAAAAGTGAAGCAATTAATCACAACTGCATCAGTTGCGAGTTAAATATTGAAGAACTTTGCAAATTATCAAGTTTAGAATTCAACCGACAAAATGTCAATCTCAGGAAAAATGAATAACTTAAATTCTGGACCAGCTTCCGCCACAATGGACGGAGCATTTTGCTTAGAGCGAGAATCCGCTCTTGGAGGACTGTTCCAACAGATAATTAATGAAATGAAGGTAAGTTTAATTTTAAATAAAATATCTATAATTAAGTTAAATATAGCCGCAATCATGAAACAGAGCGAGAATCCGCTCTTGGAGGACTGTTCCAACAGATAATTAATGAAATGAAGGTAAGTTTAATTTTAAATAAAATATCTATAATTAAGTTAAATATAGCCACAATCATGAAACTGCCATGTCAGCGTGGCGTCATATTAATAGACTCAAAATAATTTAGTATCATCGTCAATAACCAAACCAGACATTCACACCAGTTGCTAAATCATCAACTGTCAAATGTTGATTTAATCCAAGTTTTTAGTTCATGTAAATTGTAACAGGCAAATGCTTTGATATTGGCAATTCATTGATAACGCCAATAAATATAGAACAAAAGTGTTCAGTCAAGATTCAATCCAAGTTTTTAGTTCATGTAAATTGTAACAGGCAAATGTTTTGATATTGGCAATTCATTGATAATGCCAATAAATATTGAACAAAAGTGTTCAGTCAATCAAATTCCGTGTCTTTCTCATACAATGGAAATAATTTTACAAGGATTTTAGTTGAATTTGATATCAGGGCAAGCCAATCCGAAAAAAACCTGACTCTGAATGAGCACACATTGTTTAAGAAAATTAGCAAGTTAAACATTTTTTATCGATTCTTATCTCTATGATCTGTTATCTGTTTCGAAAGAATCCTTTGAGAAAAACTGGACCATGTTTTATGATTGCTATAAAACTCCTTCAGTAGTTCAGTATCATCACATTCTGATCATAATGAAGCCAAAAGTTGTTGCAAATCATTTTTCATTATCATTGTCTGACTAGTTTCGAGTATCATGCAAAAGATCAAAAAATAATTTTGACAGTAGCAGAGAAAAAACTTGAAATCATGAATAAAATTAAAGGTAATCTACATTTCATATTTCGTTATGATATCCTATTCAAGGTTGTTATAATAAGAGTTAAAACCCTCGGGCTTAATAATCTTTTGGTCAATGATGCCCCATTAGTTAAGAAATTCAGAAAAATTAGTCCACATCAGTTTCTTTGTTGGTGGTGCAGATCACGAGTTAGGAATTCAAAAGGATTGCATTGTTATTAACGAGATACTAATTAAATACAAGTTATAACCAGTGTGCGTATTTGGTTACGTAGTTTAATTGCTCATTTATATTTAACTAGTAGTTGTGACTTTGCAAGTCTTGCAAAACATTTGAGAGGGAGAGGAAAGATTAAATATTTAGATTTCTGTCAGTTGTTCTGAAAGTTTTGTGACGCTAATTTTCGCTAGTTTTTGTTACACCCTCTTTTGTTTGTTGCAATAAATGTTCACTTTTCTAACTACAAATCCATGTGAGTGTTTTATATTCGTTGCTACATGGGCGAAGTAATAAAATGGATGTTGCAAAGAAAAGGAAAAGTTATTTTTAAGTTTCAGCCGTCTCTTCTGCAATTATTCTTGCTCCACTAATGGCTATGATGGCATCATAATATGAAATTACTTGAAAACTTTAATGGAATTTGCAATTACGTTTTACAAAATAATTTAATATATTCCATTAAAAATTATATACACAAAGTAAAATGACAGAATGATTTTGATCATTATCGTCATTCGAATTTATTAACATAACTTTGAGTATGTTTCTTATAATAATGATAATAGTATGTAAAATTTAATTTTGTCATTGTTTAAATTGGCGTTTCGGCTCAATGCAAAGTATGTTTCATTTTGATTTTATACCTAAAAGAGTATGGTTTCACTCATTAAAATGAACTTGTACCTTGCAAAACACTTGTCATCATTCGGGTTTTAATATAGATAGCAGCCATGTTTCATGTTCATTAAAAATACAGAAAGAGTTCCAGCTGCATTTCAGTCTTTTAGCTGGGGTTTATGTGGGATGACATTGCTGCATTTTGTAACGAAAACCGAGATGTACCACAATGACATGCCATTCATTATTCCTAGTTTTGAAATGACAAACCTATATTGCATGTTCAATATTTGCGGTCAAATTGTTATATCTGCTGCTGACCATGGTCCTCGATTTTGTCGCTTCCACTTCAACAGCTTTTGTTGAGTTGAGGGTTTTTGGGGAAAGAAGAAGTGACACTTGATGCTTACCAGTATGCTTTTACGACTAATTAAATTTCATCTTGATTAAGGAACAAGTTGAGTGAAAAACCCTTGAACTCCTACCAGTAGTACTGTTGTTGTCCTATATAAATCGGAATTGACACAAGGTGAAATAAAAATCGATCGACCGATCGAATTCATAAAAATTGAGTATAATTGCATAACTACTAAAAACCAGCAGCATGTGAACCTGGATTGTGAAATGCCTAATGTTATAGTAAGTGACCGACGGAACTCTTGGCCATTACTTCTACTACGGAAAACGGCTAATTGTAATTTGAGTATTAACATTCTACGTTATGAAATAATCTTTTGACTGTAATCGAATAATAATGCCCTATAATTTTCTATCATTTGAAACATTTTTTTGTAAAAAAATAAGATTAACAAGTACTCGAGTATTACCAAATCAATAACTGGTATTTCTTGGGTAAAGTGTCAATTAAATAAACTTTACCTTGTTTGTCTACAAGAACTTTGTGAATGTCTGTTTAAAAGATCTTTGAACTTGTAACTGGTCTTTTGGTTTATCATTTTGAGTTTAAAGGCAGGTTTTGTTTGAACATCATTCTCTTCACCTGCAAAACATCATGTCTTTCATGCGTTATTTAATCTTTTGAATGACATTTTCGTATTTAAATTAATTTTTTCAAACTCTTTACAGAACACCGCGCCGTATTGGGATGACTTTGTGACCAAATCCAATAAGCTGCACTCCTGTTTAAGGTAAAGATAAAAACTTGGCTTATATAATTTTGACGATGTTTAACTTGTCATTATGTCATTACTCATTTACAATTGACGATGCCGAAATGATGACAGAGGTTGACTTTGAAATAACTACTAATATGTCGTA
>JAANSO010002690.1:0-12911 GCA_036507315.1 Lepidocyrtus fimetarius
TGAATGGGGAAAACAGAAGAATAATTTCCTTTGAATAAAACATCCGCTTTTAAAGTTCCTTTTCCCCTTTCTCATAAATGTTCACGAATACTTCTGTTGAGTGAAGAAAAAGAAGATGGTGAAGGTTTTATGCATACTTCTTTCTACTTTTTAACTTTTCTCTGCTTCATGAAACCTGAATGAGGTTTCTGATGAACTAAACAGAGGAAAAAACACGTTTGGTGGTGATAAAACCGTCCTTAGGATAACAAAGTTTTACGTTTTTGGCTTTAAAATCATGACCATTCTAATTTTAAACTAGTAGGAGTTACGATAACGGATCCGATAAACTATCCAGTTTCAATTTTCGGCTAGGTTCCGAAAATATGTACAAAATCTTATGTAAAATCTTAAGAATGTGCATAAGAAGCTCATTTCAAATCATTAAAAAACTCACTGACAAGGGCTTAAGTGAAATGCGTAAAGAATCAGAATAATTTTATTCCACAGGAGAAATCAAAACTGAATTAATTGACAATCAATTATCAAGTCTTTGGCTGATTTTTTCCCAATAGGCTCAAGCTTTAAAGTTTACAATTGGATTAAAAACGCAGGGGGACGTGCAAGAGTTACTAAAAAGTTTTAAAATCCGGACTTGTAGTTTTCTCAGAAAAAACGTTGACTGTTTTGTAAAAGCATAATGGGTAGGAGATTTCAAATTTTTAATAAAGCAGATGTAAAAATGTGGCTAGAAAAAATAAAATACAACAAAAACAACAGATTCACTTTTTCTATTCCAACCAGTTCAATTTCAGATTTCAAATTCCAGACTTGGTTGAAAAACAAAATTTCTGATGAAAATGTTAAGTGAAGAAGATGAAACTGACACAGTTTTCTTCTTGACAAATCTATCGATCAGCGAGTCGTTTCGAAGATCTTAAAATCTTTCCAACTTCAATTCGATCAGGAAAACATTACGGCAAAATTGTTCCAATTTTTTACTCCACCACGTACGCTACTGATCCAATTTTTATAGAACGCTATGCTGCAAAAAAATTGAGGAAATGGAAAAGAAGACTTTTTTCCCAAAACCACCATTTCAATTTTAGAACTCAAAACAAACCAATTACGGTAGATGCTGATTTGCTGGGACAACAAGCGTTTAATTAACAATTTTGAAATTACTCAAATATTTATTTTAAAAGAGAAAATAATAGTGTTTATATGAAAAATGTAGCAATTAGAGACACACGCCGTTTAAATAATTTTTATTTGCTTTATTAGGAATTTCTGTGTAGATGCTGTCCCTCCTTTTCAGCCATATCCATTTGTGTTGTTTACTATAAAAAGCTTGTCATGTCATCTCAAACTTTTCCTTCTTCTTTGATTTTGCAATTGAACAAACTTTATTCAGAAAAAATGTAATTGTGACACTCCTTCATACTTATCCAGTTCTGGATTTATCTTTTTCATTTTTCAGTTTTTTTACTTTTTTTATAGTAAACATATTACTTCACTTTCCATATTGTAATAGAAAAAAGAGAGAAATACAAGGATTTTATATTTATTTTTTGAGTTACTGTTATTCATCCCGATGTTGACGATGTTGTTGGGTCGGGAAACAATTCTTTCTGAATTGATTGCTCTCTGCACTACATTCACTCTCTGGCTCAAGAAAAACATTGCAATTTTTCTCAGAACTGAAAGAAAGACACATTATAGATTTTTCCATCAGAATTCAGTTTTTTCAGCAAAAACTGTGCTATTCTTCGGGGATAATGGACAAGAATGAAAAGTTTGCGGGGTCGTGGTCGTGAAAAGAGAAAGCTTTTAGTTTGGAAAGTAAAAGAAAACTTTGAGAAAGAAGTGGATTACGCAACGTTTCACATTTCACAATGGAAAAGAAGGAGAAGAGACCAACACGAGTCAATGATAAATTGCAAACTGTCTCGTTGCATTCTTCTCTTAAAACAGTTCCTTGTTTAGATGAAAAGGAAATTACGAGTCGCTAACTTTCTTGGCGTGCGACTTGCACTCGCAGATAATTTGTTTCCTGTCACTTTGTTTAGGGAAAAATGTGCGTGTCCTAATTATTTAAGAAAATATTGTTTGCATATTTAAATATTTACCAATGTTATGTAAAAAGCGTAAAAACTTTTAAAAATGGAATTTGGGATTAGAGTGACTATTTGACACCGTTTTGTGAAATAAAATTATTATTCTACAAAATATTTAATGATTACTATAACACTAATCTCGGTAAAGCATGCAGAAATTTGCGTAATTGACATCTTTCTTTGAAAACATGCTTCCTTTTCTCATACCAATAATCACAAATGACACTCTCTTTTGTTTGATAACATATCATGAAAACTACTATATTGCAAATTATTCAAACAGCTGAAGTTTTATGGCTTTTGATGAGATAAACGATCTCAAGTAACTTATTTACGGAAAGGAAAGTGCCTTTTCAACCATCATTTTATTACAAGCAGAATAGTTTGAATGGGAAAAACAGAAGAAAGATTTTTTGAAAAAAAACATCCGCTTTTACAATTCCCCCTTTCTTGGTAATGTTGAAAGGTACTTCACTGGAATGAAGAAAATGAAGATGGTGAAAATCTTATGCATATTCTTTTTTATCCCCTTCATTTCAAACCCATACTTTTTTATGAAATAAACACAAAACGGCACGTTGCTTGGTGATAAAAGAGTCTCTGAGAGAAAAATTCCAAACTGCATTAATTTGGACGCAAAAATGGATGTGAATATTGAAGAATTAGACTTTGTCAAAGTTATTGTCAAAAAAAACTTCTTAAAAATGGAATGGGCTTGGTGATTTGAAGATATTTTAGTTGGATCATTCCCCATTCACAGTCTCTGATAAATAAACTGAAAATAATAAATTTAGATTAGAGAAAAGGTAGCCCATGGGAAGAAATTGCAGGACGAAATTGAAACGATGATGGAAGTTGTCATGAAAGCTCATTCCAATTCATTAAAAAAAGTAAACTGACAGGAGCTAAGGTGAAATGCGCAACGAACCAGAATAATTTTATTGCACTGGAGAAATCAAAACTGAAAAAATGACATTTAATTTCTTCTCAAGTCACAACCTGACAGGTTTTTTCCAGTGAGCCAAAGCTCAATCTCTTTTCATTAAATTTGTACAGGAGTTGATAGAATTAATTTTTTAAATTCGTGCAATTTTTTCACAGAAAAAGTCTTGAATGAAAAGTGAAAGTATTTTTTATGGGAATATTCCACGAAATGTTGAAATGAAAGATAAAAAATATATTATACTCATGCATAATTCTTGATGAATAAAATTTGTTATTAAATCTGCAACATTTTGATAGAATTTTTGACAATTATCCATTATGAACGTTTTACTATGTTTCACTAATTAAATTGTGCAACATATTTCTGTCCACTTTCAGTTCTCTCATAATGACGTCTCTCCGAAAATTTAAAAATAAAACTTCCTATTTATATTAAAGATTATTCTAGATTAAAGATTTTCGTACTGCAAATATTTTTAATAACAAATCAACTGATTGTTACAATTGTTTAAATAACGCATTCCTTCTGGCGATAGGACACATACAAGCGTCAAATATTATTCCAAGGCGACATTTCTGCTTAATTGAAGAGGACTCTTGAGCATCAAAGAAAGTTTATATTAAAAAAGATTGTGAAAGGTGAAATAAAAAGAAAGTTCGCGCGGACTAGTTTTTCCAGGTTTCAAGTCGTTTGAGCTCACCTGTCATAATCGGTTTTCTCCAAAAATCCCTTTGAAGTTAGCAACTCATTTTCTGCACGTCAACATTAAATTTTTACCGGACTTAAGGCAGTATTAAAATTGAACTTTGGACAGCTTCCGTAACCCAGAAAGGTACTCAAATGAAACCTAGAGCAATTTATTGACCAAAATATAAAATAATAAATCTCAAACCAGAAGTGCAAAGTGAAGAACTTGTCTAAAACCAAAGACAAAATTACATAACTCTTTGGTAAAAACGGAGAGAGTGTATTGAAACGTCGGTTTTAAAAAAGGAATTTGAGAATCAAGAGGACAAGAGGTTTTCACAGACCACAGACTCTCCATCAAGTCTTAGTTTTTTCCACTGCTGTCCCATTATATTCAATTTACAATCTATTTCCGTTTTTCTATTCCAAAAGCCTGCAAAATATGAGACTCGGTTAAGAAAAGTTTCCGTTTCTACAGAAAAAGTTAAACACTGAAGGAAATGTAAAACTGGCAGGCTCCCACTCGTGACTGATCTACAACTCACCATCACCGTCTTTCCATTTCAAGGAAATTTAAACTTCTTTAACTACATTTTGATCATGGCGAAGAGCTGTATTTTTTCCATCTTACCACTTTACATGCGTTACTAATTGGATCCATTTTTTATTGTAATTAATTTGTAAGTTTTCATATCCTGCTCAAAAATTTAAAAAAGTTTAAAATCCTAGAGCAAGCAAATATTCATGTGTTATTGGCTACTCAAGCCGGAGTATTATAGAACTGGATAAAACAATTTTAGCTGTTAATTAAATTGAAAAGGCTTTCAAATTTTTATTGTAATTAATTTGTAAGTTTTCATATCCTGCTCAAAAATTTAAAAAAGTTAAAAATCCTAGAAGAAGCAAATATTCATGTGTTATATTGGCTACTCAAGCCAGGAGTATTATAGCACTGGACAAAACAACTTTTAGCTGTTAATTAAATTGAAAAGGCTTTAAATTATAATTTATTGTCAATTGCTTATCTGATATTTCATTTTTAAAAAAATCTTACGAGTCTAAATTGGGTTACCTATTTACTAGGATATAGGACAGTAAATTTTTTAAAGCAAATTTTTTATTAAGCAATTAGTAGATAAAAATAATCAAGTAATTTTAATTGATAATTATTTTCAGAGAAAACTTTTATTAACTAATTTTAAATATTAAACTACTAATTTACTTACTTTTTCACTAAATTCTGTATTTTCTTTTGCAGTTATGCAATCTAGGCTATACATTTAGTTTAAAAACACACAATTTCTGACGTTAAATGATAAAGCTGAATTAAGTGGATAAAGTGTATCTTAATTGGTATGGTTAAACCATATTTTGAAGAATGTTCAAAGACGTTTTAACTCTTGAAATCCCGCAAGTGCTGGTTACTTAGCGTTGGAATAAGAAAATGGCTAAAGTATCTGGAAATTGGGATTTTGCAAAGGAAATTGAAAGCTAAGAAAAAGCAATCCTTAGACAAAAACCAATCAAGTCCTTCAGTTTTCTCCGCAGCTGTCCCGTTCCACTCAATTTACAATCGATTTGTTTTTTCTATTCCAAGCCGTTCGCAAAATAATGGAACTCGGTTGAAAAACGGAATTTCTGATAAAAATGTTAAGTAGATGAAGCTGGTACCATTTTTGAAAAACCTATCGATCAACGAGATATTTAAACCTTTCCAACTTCATTTCGATCAGGGAAACATTGTGTAAAAATTGTTCCAACTTTCTACTCTCCGCCACGTACGCGACTGATCCAATTTTTATTGAAATAAACGCTAAACGACTAAAAATTTAGGAAATGTAAAACCAGCCACTTTTTAACGACAATTTTGCTTCAAAATTGAAGAGAAACCAATATCAGTAGATGCAAATTCATTCGTGGAGCAAACATTTTGAAACGGGAAAAAAGCTAAATACATCTTTCCTTGATTTAATACAATATATTTGATGATTATTTAAGGTCGTTCATTGATTATTGGACAATATTTCTATAAAATCTATAAAATTATATTTTCAGAGCTTCTTTAATAATTGTAAAACTTGAATCGGAAATTTTAAAATAAAAACTATTTGAACATAAACAAGTAGGTGCATTTGCAGCTTTCTGTCTTGATCTGTAAACTTCTCTCGATATTTCTCTTCTTCTATTTTCATCCTCCATGCTCGCCAATTTTCTACGATTTGTAGGTGCAGCTTTCTATCCGCCACCTTTTTCTGTTTTAAAACTTTTTCTGTAGTCTTCTCTCAACGGTTAGTTTTACTTACCATAACAATAAGAAGAAGGAATTGGTTTATTGGTAACTTCGCGAAGGGAGCCACGGTGATGTATGAGCAGTGCGAGGTTTTTAATTGTGAGAGTTTTCGCGAGAATTGTCACCCGATTCGGGGTTCCCTTGTAAAACATTCGCTGGTCAGGGCAGCGATGGGCAGAGCCACTCTCAAAGAGAAGGCTGGACTGCTTCAGTACAAATATCCGGAGCATTCGGTGGAGTTTTCTTTAAATATTGCGTTCTTTGCAAAGTGCCCGTTTGTGACGGATGCATTTGGGAAAGGAAACACTCGGGTCAAGACGTTCAGCAATTCCAAGTATAAGCAAAGTAATGTTTTTCCCTTTTTATTGGTTTCTTCACATCATAAGTAGCCATTTTTGCAAGTGGGTGATAAAAATCGACAGAAATGAAGATAAAGCTCTGAGCCAAGACTTAAACCTGACAGGACACAAATTTTGTTCATTTTTTCTTATTCTCGAGCTGTCCGCCAAACAGCCAAAAGCAATCCTTTTTTAGTATCTTCCCATCTCAAAATCAATTGCACGTTTTTGGAGACAAAATGTGGAAGAGTTTTGTACTGTGTGCAGATTTAAAAGGTATTCTCCGCAAAAAGACATTCTTTATCTTACAAATAGATTTCAGTGTGAACTTTTCCTTTATCCTCACACTTGCTTATTCTAAACTGCTGTTGTAAATCAGGAAAGTTTGCAGATAACTTTTCACATTTGCTCTCCCTTTCTTTATCGCTAATCGTTATTATCTTTCCCATTATTTGAAACTTTAATGTTATTGCTAAAAGCGGAATCATTTTTGCAATTGTAGAAAAAAAAACTTTATGAAATAGAAATAACCATCAGCATTTACCGGTTTGTTTATGATTTTGGCCACGCGCCTAGATTTTCCTGCAATTTGCCATTCTGAACAAACAATTGTGTTCCTAAATTACGAAACTTTATAATTGTGATGAAGGGTTAGTGCCATCTCCTTGTGAAATGGTTTATTTTCTAACGAAATAAACCCGTTTTTACTACCTCGCAAAGACAATACAAAGTTACTTGATAAAACTCCTGAAATAGTATATATACTACCCGTCACTGAGATTCAAAAACCTAGTAATTGGTTTGTGTTGACTAATTTACAAAATTTGTTGTGGACTTTGGACTAGCTGAAACTAAATTAAATGCTTAAAGTTTTGAAACTAAAAATATTACTATTTTTTTTAAATTCGTTTTTCATTATTGAAAGAAATTTTTTATTTTAAAAGATGGTTAAAAATGGGAAGGGAAGTTTTCAGTATCAAACTGCCACTACAATTTAACTCCATTCATCACAAATCCTTCAATTTTTGTTTAAAGCTGCGCATTTCGTAATAACTTTTATGCAAGGAAAAGTTGAAATTTTAAACTGAAGAAGATGAAAGCACAGAAAAGAAGAATGACTGCGAAGAAGTAAAGTTTGTAAATTGGAAAGAGTTAAGTTGATCAGCATTATCAGCGCTCACGTTGTGAATTGTGAACAGCGTTTTCCCCTTTTGAACAACTTCGCTCTAGTTTATGAGATGAAGCTGAAAAAGATAAAAAGGCCGATGGAGAAGTAAAATTTATTCTTGTGTAAGCACATCTTTACATTTCTACCTTTACGTTTTTTAGTAGGCAGAAATAGGAAAAAGCGTTTTTGTCTTTGAAATGGAGAATGGGAAGAAGGGAGGTTTGGTATGTGGCCGAGCCAGACAATTCCAGGCAGAGAGGCGCCAACATGAACAAAAAAAGTTCTACTTTGACCGGTAGAAGAAAGAACCAAGTCTATCCAAACTAGGGTTTTAAATTCGAGCACTCACGAGCAGTCGTACAGGTCGTCATAAAATATGCAACTACTCGGCGAGCACTCGGCGACTTGTTGCTCAAACTTTCATTGTTACAGCAATAGCATGTATAATTTATAATATTTTATGTTAATTCCTTTTAAATACTACGCATTACATTGGAAAATAGTTAACTCTTCATCTACAATCACTATCAACCGCGATAACGCATTCAAAACGTCGTTTTTGCATACTTTTCTTAGTTTTCTGTACAAACTATTGAAAACTGCAGATATTAAAACGCCTCTCTTGCTATGCGTTTTTACAAGGTATTTTTAAACAGCAACTACTCGTGAGTTGTTGTGCGACTGCTCGACCAGCGAGTGCTCGCAAACTTCGCCGAGTAGTCGATCTATTATTTAAAACCCTAATCCAAACCTTCAAGTTAAAATGCCAAAAATATTATTTTTATAGTTTTTATTAATTAACGTTGTAGGTTTCTACGTTGTACAGAACGGTATTTCTTAATCTTACATATCGTCGATGGCTCAGGAAAAAGGGACAAGTCAAATTTAAAAAGTCAGGAATCGGGGACAACTCAATTTACAACAATCAGGAAAAGGGACAAGTCACTTGAGTTGACCCCTTTTCTGGTCAGACTTCGTCAGTGACTTGTCCCTTTTTCCTGAGCCAACGATGATAATATATTCTTTTTTGAGAGTTTGCATTTGTTGCTTTATTATAAAGCATTGATAATTTGTTACTCCCTTTTATTTTAAATCGAACTTTTCAAATTACCATGGAATACAAAGAGAACAATTTCAATTTGGCTAGGCTTCAACTGGAAACAGATTCTACGCGGACGATGTAATAATATATACAGATTGTGAAAATTATGATGAAGGATCTGAAAAACTAGACAATGTGTTATGTAAACTAGCTGACTGGTGTAAATTAAATGGTTTAAACATAAATGTATCAAAAACTAAACATATGGTTTTTTGTAAATCATTGGATAATGTGTCGGTTAGTCAAAGTGAAAAAGAAAAAGTGAAGCCGATTTTTCTCTGTGGGGAGAAGGTAGAGCTGGTAAGCTCTTTTAAGTACTTGGGAGTTTACCTTGACAGTTTCTTAACATATAAACATCATTTAAATTATGTAGAATCGAAATTAAATTGTGCGTTAGCAAGACTGCATTCTATGAAGAGGTATCTGCCAAAAAAGTTATTAAAAAGTGTAATTTCGTGTAATATTGTTAGTATTGTAGATTATGGTTTTGCAGTTTGGGGGGTTCACTCGTTGGCTGTTTATGATAAACTGCAGAGCAAAGTGAATCGGTTTTTGCTGCATTACCACTACTCAAAATTCAGTAAAAATAAATCAATAAAAAATGATAAGCAAAAAATAAATGATCTGTTAGAAAAATATAACTTGCCAACTTTTAATGAACGTCGGGTTTTGGCTTTGCTTAAATTTGTGTTCAAATGGGGTTTCTTAAAAAAGTCTGAAATGTTTAAAGATTGGTATAATGAGACTAATGTAGCAGGTAGCTATAGATTTAAATTCCCCCAAGTAAAGACTAGGCTGTCGACAGTTTTGAAAAATAGTGTTCAGTGGGCCTCGATTGAGGTTTGGAATAAATTTGTAAAAAGATTAGATATTTTAGCAATAAAAAGTATAGATAGTTTTATTAATGGCTGTTCCACACTACTCGTTAATGACAGAAGTGATATTTATACAAGCTGATTGTTTTTATGACCTTTAGAATTATGATCCAGGCCTGTTATATTAGTTTTATAATCTGATAATTTATAATTGTTATTTAGGCAGTATATATAATAACTTTTTGTCATTATCGCTATACTGTTAACCGTGTTAGAGTCAGAACATCATGTATTTTTACTTATTATGTGAATGATTTGTCAACACGTTAATAAAAACTATCTATCTATCTAACAGTACATCATTGAATGTTTAAACAGCCTCTGCTCGCAATTTGTTTGCAGTTAAACTTTTCAGTTTCCAATATCCGCCCCCTCATTTATTCCGACTTTGATAAAAGTTTGCTACAAATTGCTTTAATGAATTGCTACGCAGTTTGTAGCTATTTTCAGCTGAAAGTCTATTGGCAATCTTGATTTAAACTTGAAATGGAACCTCTTTCGATTTGGCAACTGAAGACAGATGTGAATGTGGTGATTAAATTTACTCAATTCAAATTAGCAGGGCTAGACGTACAGAAAATTAAGTGCAGAGAGATGTGGCAAGTTTACTGAATACTTGACATGCCCTGTGCAGCTCTAGTCAAATCTTGTTGTCCAAATGAAGGAAGGAAGGAGTCGATGACGGAATCTCAATGAGAGGACGTATAACGCTGGGTGTGTGGCACATTTTAGGGGAATATTCTACGTTTGCCAATTTGGCAGCTGCGACAGGAACTTCATTAGCAAGTACAAGTCTTGTCGGTATTCTGTTTACCCTGATAATTTGATTGGGAAACGGAGAATGGGATTTAAATTTTAACATAATCTATGTATTTGATGTTTTAAAAATATTTTAATGGAGGGAGGAAAAATGAAATAATTGGCAATGAATTTACTGCTGCTGAGGACTTTATTAGTATGCAAATGTTTACGAAACGAAATTGAAGGGTGAATGGTAACAGACGAGCATAGGCTAACCGTATGCGGTGAGACGTGGAGAGTACTCACCAGGCCGGACCAGTGAAAGGCCGTACCACGAAGTAAAAAATAAATTCTTGTGATAAGGGCTTTTTTTTAAAAAATCTTGGAAGTACGGCCTATCAGTTTAAACAAAGGTTTCGTAACAAAAGAAAAATTTCGCGCGGCCTACGGTCGCCAATTTATTCTGTTTTTTCATTTTTCTTCAACCATTTTGCCAAAAAGTCAATCCAAACTTTAGGGAATTATTCAAAAATTAAAACTATAACATCAGGTTTTTTGCAAATGGCTCCTTTTAGTAAATGCGTTATTGTGAGCTTTAAACAAAAATTACTGATTAGCCTACAACGGCATTTCGGCAAAGATTATTGCGATTTTTTCATTCCAAAACAGTATTTATCCCCAAAATAATAACTCGGAATGAATTAGCTGCAATCCATTTTACGCATTTTCTTTAGCAACAAACGGTAAAAAAATTAAGCAACGCATTTTGATTCTACTTCCTGTTTTCACTTTTAGCATTTTACACAAAAATACAAGTCATATTTTGTTAGGGAGGTGTAAATACATATTTAGACCTTTTGCTTACAAATATTTGCATTTTTAGCAGATTTAGCCACAAATAGGCCGCACTTGTCAAGATTTTTCACCAGGCCGGACTCACGCTAGAAAAGCCACTGCAGACGAGAAGAGAAACCCACCCGTATCAAATTTCTTTGATCTTTATGTCAGTTGAGATGGAAAGTGATAAATACGCAATTCCCCCAAAGGTTCGTACCGAAAATCCAATATTTACTCAATTAACTACCTTTCGCAAATTGAACATTTTAATAGTAACAGAAAAACTGCAAATTGGTATTCAATCTATTAATTTGAAAAAAACGTCGGAGAACAATCTTTAACTCAATTTTTGTGTTACAATAAAATAATTAATAAAGTCATTCAAGATTTTAAAAATTATTTTTATTTTAAAGAGAAAATTTTATTAAGAAATTGCTAGTCATTATGATACCAGAAATTTTCTTGTGATCTTTAAAAAACAATTGGTTTTTATTTTGTGTTGGCTTGGTTAAAAATGTGCAAAAAGGGAAAAGCAAATGAGAGAATTTGACGAAAAGACGAAATAATTGTGATTAAAATATAAAAATTATAAACCGAATATTTTAATCTTTTAAATGAAGTCTAACATAAGCATAACTTTAAAATTTGGGACGTAAAACTTTCAAAGTTTTTCTAAAAAAGTTTGTAATTTTACAACTCGTGTTTGTCCACGTGTGAATAATCTGATTTGTAATGAAATGGAAGAAACGTTTTTAACAAAGAACAAAAGTTCATTTTCCCTCGAGCAAAATCGTTGCGTAGGAAAGAGTTTAATCTAACAATGCATGCCACGCGAAAGAAAAATTCTCAAAAGGGATATACTGGGAATTGCAACGACGTTCTCCGTTTCTTTCTTACAATTTCCAAGTATCTGTAAAAGATAACTGTTTTGTGATTTCAAACCAGATCAAAAAAGTTGGTTACATTTCATGTACAATACTGCATTTTAATAAATGTCTGTTCGAATATCTTTTTTATCCCACGCGTGTTTCAATATCATTTTCAAAGGTTTCTCAACAAAATTTTATTTTCTTTTGATAACCGGTGATAATCAAAGTTCGCTTGAAAGCAAGACAAGTTCCTTTTTCTTCTTTTGGTTGAATTCATTCATCCCTTGTCCTAGTCTGTCTTTGTATTAATAAGATTTTTCCTGGAAACAGAAGTAGAAAACCGGATTGTTTACGGAAAGAAATCATGACGGAATCATCGTTGGAAGATTTCGTTGCACTTTTCCTGTGTTTTCATAGCTTTGTAAAAACCTAGATAAATCAGAGCTTAAACACAAGCAAAAATATGTTTACTATACCTCCTGTAAATGCTTATGCAAAAAGTTGCAAAGTATTGACTGATCTGTATGTAATGAATGATGTGGCTTTTAAAACAGGATAAAACAAACATTTTACATTTCTCGGCAAACAAATAAAAATTATAAGGGGAACAAAAAACACATGGGAAAATTTTGCGAAGTTAAATTTGACTTTTTAACCTCATGGAGTGAACTAGATTTGTAAGTTTAAAATACAAATTGAAGCTGTGCACAAGTTTAAGAGGTTTAAAAATTAACCGTAGAACTATAAATGTGTTTTGCAAAAGTTAAAAATTATTTTGTGGATATGAAGCAAGGCGTCGTTAACTGTATTATTAATCAGTTTTGCATTAAATTGGCTTAGATGAAAAATTCTCATAGTTTTAATTCCAACTAATTCCAGGTAATAAACAGTTTGTTATTTTATAAACTTCACGTAAAACAGACGAAAAGAAGACATAGATCTTTTTCCAAAGTCATTTTTTG
>JAANSO010002691.1:0-12910 GCA_036507315.1 Lepidocyrtus fimetarius
CAGATATAAGACGTAAGAAAAGCCTTCGGCAAGGAAATATTTTTTCATTGTTACATGTGACACACTTGAATAAAATGTCATTTTAGGTATGTCGTAATAACAGTACTTAACCAATGAATTAATTCCTTTTGTTTTTAGAAAGGAAAATTTGTCAACCTATGCATATAATACTTAAACAAATAATTAAGCTTTAAATTTTAGTTGGAAATGATACTGTCACACAAACTTTTGCTGTAAATAAGCCTTCATTTTTAGCAAATTTTTATCTGCATCTGTTTACATTTTGAAAGTAAAAACATCATTAATGTTTATAGATGAGCAGCAGTGCACAGTTTCGGGACGTCCAAACAAACGAAAAGGAAAAGAATTAGTGGTAAAGCCTTGGCTGTCTAATAAAAGTTTACAAACATTATGACTTCACGACTGAAATGAAACAAGCAACGCCTTCTAATTCCTATCACTTTTAAACATTCAAGAAAGACTGGAAGGACGGCGTCTTTTGAAAGCCAACAAGCAGAATCAAGAATCAAAATCAGCAGAAACAGCATTCGAGCAAAGGGTAACTCAACTGGAACAATACATACTTCATGGTCCACAGACTTTAAAAAGTAACGCTTTTGCTTTTCGTTTCGCTGTTCATACAAAATAGAAGAGGAAAACACTTCTTGAAACAGTAACATCAACACCGCAAAATGAACTTCAATACGAAATATTCGGTAGGAAGAAAAGGATGATGTAAGCGAGCAGAAAGAGTGAATCCGTCTTGGAGGATGCCACGCAATTTTTTACCTTTTCTCCTCATCAAGTTTCACTTTGAAATTCTTCAAGTTCATTTCATGATGGTCTCTCCAACTTTTATTATTATTATGGATCTTGCGTACAATCGCATACCTTTAACTATCTTAAATTACACTTTACAATTGTAGCTTTAATGCCAGAACTAAAGCCATGTAAAACTCATGTTCCCCCACAATTTACCTACTTGTTATATAAACATGCGTTCATAATAGATATAGTCTGACTTTTACAAATCGTGCTCACGGAAATGGAACGTAATTATTCCTCCAAGTAAGGAGGATTTTCCGTCTTCTCTCTCATTTCTTTTCCTATCATTGCTACTTGCTACCATCAACATCATTTGGTGGAGGTTGAGAGGGCATGATTCACTGAGTTCACATATCCATTCCGTTCCACACAAATACGTAAGTCTTTTATTATGCATCTATAGAAAAACTGATGATGGGCTGGTAAAGTTCCATTATTGTAATGATCAAAGGCTTTTATACTATTCTTCTTACTATTATTATTATTTCCATGAGGTTTCTTTACTTTGTTCAAGGAAAATTGATAAAAACGAAGCTAAAGTGAGAACTCAAATGAACTCGAGTAAGATTTGCCGAGAATGTGCTATTGAAGGTGTAATTCTACATGTAACTGTGTAAACGTAAGGAAAATAAAGGAAAAGAAAAAAACCAACTCTTCTTTTAGAGGTGAAGGAGGTTCCGGTTTAGCCAAACATGGAAAAAAATTCTAGTAGTTGTCTGTAAGAAAGGACTGGAAACATTTTTCATTTTACAAAAGTCATCTTTAACTCACTACGTCTTTTAAAGCTTGTTACTAAAATTAAAAAATTCCAGTCAACTGACAACAATCAGTCAAGCAGGCAAAGCAGGACATCCACTAATGACATGGCCCGTCTCATACAAAAATTTGGAATTTAATAGATCAAAAGTTAGTCATATAAAGGTACTATAGTAGGTAGGTATTTCAAGCTCATTTATATATGCATAAAATTTTGTATTCTGCCATTTTTAAGAAGCCCATTACGTACTTCCTCTTTCCATTTAATTTCCATTAGAGATTGAAGAAATGAAGAAGAAAAGCGAATCAAAAGGACAAAACCACATTTAGTTTCAGTCAAACTATTTGCTACCAAGTTCGCATTCGTGTAAAATAGAAACGGTGAGAAAGATTCGTTCCGTAAAATTCAACACACTTGATAGTGTTTGCAAGTGTTATTAAAGCTACCGCGATGCTACTCCTTCTCCTATAAACTCCAGCAAGTTGCCTTTCCCATTTCATTGCTATTTTTTGAAATCTGACGTTGTTAGACACAAACCACAAAAAATGCTCTACTGCTCTGCTTTACATCTTCAGGCTAAATTCAGTCTCACAGCAGCAGCGTTGATAGTGAGAGCCTTTCAGTCAGAAAGTTGAGTCAAAATCAACTCAACAACGGCATACCTTTAAGGAATGAAAACGAGCTATCTTTATTATTACGGCTACTTACAAGCAAAATCCACATTGTCACTACTTTTACCCTTCTTGATTATTATTACTATTATAAACTTCCATTCGTGTGATATATATAAGTAATAATCTTATGAAATGTTACATAAGAAAAACTGAAATTTTGGGACTCTGTACGAAAATGAAATATTACTTTGCATTTCCATGAGGTTTATCGTCATCATATGAAGTTTGATATATGTATTATGATGACTGTAACTGTTGTAGCCAAACAAAATTTATACTCCTTCTCTGCATGATGACACGCACATTCATACAAACACAAAAGGGTAGCTATGAGCCGCGTTGATAAGAAGCAAGGTAAATTTCAGCAATTAGATATGTGTCTGCACAAGTTTCAAAGGTTGCTCTTTTCCTGTTACCATCAATATATATTTGTGTCATATTTTGTGAAAACAATACTTTTTCATGTATGAGACTTTAGAATCCATGTTACGTCAAATGAAGTAAAAAGACAAGCCTACATGTCCCAAATGTAAGTCACATTCAGGTTTTATCCTAAACCTAAAAGCCTAATATGATTTAACAACCGACGCAATGGATAAATGGATTTTCATGTACGCCGTGAATTTCTCCTGTATTTTGTTTGTTACCATTTCGCTTTCCATAAAACGTACATTGTTCAACATCACCAAATATCAAAACTCCCCTCTTGCTAATAATGAAATGAAAATGCGAATTAATGTAAGCTACTTTATGCCTTTCCTTCTCATTTTTATAAAAAAGCTTACCTGTGTAGGAAGCAGGGACACATGTTAATATACCTACTTCTTTTGCTAAAAAGCCAAAAATGAGAACGGGCAGTAGTTGTGGAGTGAACAGTTGGCTTCAACAATTTATAAAGGCTACTAGATACATACAATAAGATAAGGTGAATGATTAATATAATGATGGAGTACGCATGCAAAGACTTTTCTACTAGCTTTTTTCTCTCTCTTTTTATTATAATCACAATCAGACGTAAAGGAAAGAAGTAAAAGGAAAGGAAGAAGCTTGAAAAGCCGTCATTGCACTTACTACGGCTTGTATAGTTAAAAAGCTGTATATTTCTGTTCTACTCGCGAGTCATGTTCTCGACTTTTTCAACAATTACCCCCTTGCTTATAGAAATTGTCTTTCCATTTTTATAGAGACGAGTGGTCGTGGGGATAGCGATGACGATAATGATTGCAAGTTGATTACTTTTATATGGCATGTAGCCTGCATTACATTACATTAGTGTGCTATTACAGTTTGTTGTTATCCTGTTGTTTTGATATGTTGGTGGTTGGTTAGAGTTCATTTTGTTTTGAAAATAGTTTTCTCCTCAACAACATTCATTCCTTTGCCAATTTGACTTGAGAAATCCAAGCCATACGTTTAAGTAATCAAGGATAAAAAACTTTACTACAGTACGGTGTTGGTTGTTTAGACGGAAACAAGTAGTTTGCTTTTTTGGAGGTGTCGTATTATATGCATTTTTCTGTGTAGTAGCTTTTTAAAAGTTTTTGCATCTGTATCATCATAATAATTACCATGAATATTTGTAAACGTAAGTAACAAGAGCAATCAAAATGATTGTCTTTTTTATCAAGATTTTCTCCTAAAATCATTCAAATTGTTAAATCTACTGCCGTCAAAAATTTGAATAAAATTTTCTGGGGCTAGTTAAATCTAAAGTAAAAGTTTACCCAAAAACGTCACAGTTTATTGCTGTGAAGATTACCGCAATTTGACTTCCCTTACAAGGCCTGTTTATATAAAAACAATTCTTTTTCATTTAGTTTCGTGAGCAATCGGAGCACATTTTATTTGCAATACGGTATTAAAGCTTAATTAGAATTAACGAGAAACAGCCAAGCTAGAGGAAACATTAAATTGAACGAGACAGCTTTCAAGGAAATTCTTTTAATGGTCGCGTAATCCGAAAGGCAATATAATGGTTTTTGTCGGCTTAAATATATTAATTGTAAATAAATAAAATGGATACTGAAAGCATATAGGCTTTTCATTCGTATTTTAGGCAGAGTTTAGAAGAAGAACCTTTCTTGGAACAGGGAAGGCGGAAATACTTTTCCTTATAAACAATCAATAAAATTCTCCCGATAAATCCTTCATTTAAGCCTACGTATGGACAAAGTTTTCTGGTGATATCGCAGAACAATTAATTACCCATATAAAAAACTAACATCGAAGTCCGCTGTTCTTGTAACACATAAGTATTATTACATTGTCTTTCTCATTTTCTGACTTGTCTCCCTTGTTTTATTCATGTACACCTGCCTAGCATTTTCAGTGAAAGAAATGAAGGGAAAACTAAGACAATGAAATTGTATTGCATTATAATGTTCTGTTATTATTGTCACTTTGTCATAGTGCGAAAGTAATAATGTGATTGTATGGAAAAAAGGGATGTGATGTGAGTAAAGTCAGGAAAAATTGTGTTGTGGCTGATGTCTGGGTAAAATGTGTGTGATGTGAGAAAAAAGTAAAAGAAATTCCATTCACAGAGAAAAGAGGAAAAGAGAGGTTTAAAAGGGCTCATGTTTCATTCATGGACTCCACAGCCTCCAGCAGCAGCTTAAGTAAGCAAAATCTTTCCATACTTGGTTCGTGGTTTTTGACGTTGTAGCCGTAGTTAGAAAGAGAAGTTGTTGCAAAGGAGAAGTTCATCTTTTGGTCCTGTGAAGCTTTGTTACATAACTTTTGGCTCTTGTTGAGTTAGACTTGCTGCGTTGCTGAAATTTTTTAGACAGCTACGCTACACTGGAAAGCTATTTTTGTGGTGTGTGGGTGACGGATGGAGAAAGATCGTGTATAACATAAAAAAGCCTGCAAAATTAAAAATCGGTTTGTTGCTGAAGTGTGGTTTATTTTGACATTTCAGATTAAACACTGCCTTTTTCATTCAGTGATTCAAGTTAATGTTCAATTGCTGACGGAATAATTAAAAAAGGATTGTTCTCAGAAAATAGATTATTTAAAAACCGGATAGCTATTGACGCTGTGAAAGTGGAAAAGACAAAATGACTTGTACTTCGGGGAAGGTGAAGCATGTTTGTTGCAGAGTGTGTCTTTTCATAGTTGTGCTTGCATTGGAGCAGCACACAATTCCTTCAGTTCTTGCACAGGAGAGCACAAGTATAAGTAAGAATTTTCATAATTACGATATGTAATTAATTAGAGAAATTCTGTACGTTTCTCCAATAAATCACTTTCTCGGATACTTACAAAAATATTGATATTATTCAAACAGTGTCATGGGGCGTTGGTGGACCCAAACTAGAACTTCACATTGGGGAACCCCCTGCAAAGCCTTCACTAGTTGCTCTCTTGGTAAATGATGTGCCTTGGACAGACAGCCGCTTGCCGAGGCAATCAGGAAGATTCTCAGTAAGAGCGCCCAGAGGTCAGGGGTTAATGGCTGTAATACAAATACTTAATTTAAGAGCAGATAGAAGCGCTGGTGGCAATGTTTGCAGGGACTTTATACGGGTAAATTGCCAAATGACTTTTTCATTAAAAATTTGTAATAACCCAAGAATAAGTTTATCCTAAACTTAAATATCACAGCTAACGGATGTATCCAGCGGAGTACAAACTTCACCGATTTGCGGTGAATTGCAGAAAGAAAACAAGTCATTCATTCCAGAGTATCTCATTGGGCCGCGTGTGTTCCATAGTCCCTCAGGGAAGATGGATATCAGCTATGAATCCGACAGAGGGGATGATTCGGAATCCTCAAGTTCTGACAGAAATGAATCGAGAGCTAAATCTAGGCATGTTGTGGAAATTGTGTTCAGTGCCTACGGTATGCACTTATAATTATGCCAATATTTTGAAAACAATAGTATATTAAATGAAAAACGACTTTGCTTATTTTTGGTCCATTGCAGAAAGTTGCATTATGGATAAATACAAAGATCAAGTAAAATGTGGGGACCAATTTTGCATTTCCCAAGCTCTTATTTGCGACGAGCATATCAACTGCGGTTTCCAAGAAGACTTTGCTGTGGACGAAGTCAACTGTACGTATACAAGTTATGGAAGAAATAGGAGTTCTGGAGGCAATGGAAAACCGCCCTACTTGGTAACTCTGTACTTGGGAGCGTTTCTCTTCATAATTATAATTGCAGGAATTGCCTTCTACCATCGTCATACAACTTACCAAAGAATCAAAAATATACCAACTTAATACCATTTAAAGTGGTGGTTTATGCTTTCATATAACATATTATATAGAAAGTTAATAATTTATTAATTTATACAAGTTTTAATCTATGTAACAAATTCTCAATTATTTTAGCTCAGCAATAATTAATATTTTTATGTGCTATATTTATATAAATTACTTAAACTGTAGACTTGAAGTTTAATTTTTCGAATTTTGTCTGGAATCTGATGGCATAAAATTCTTGTAGGATAACATCGATAGTATATAAAGCTTGGGTGGCAGAGATCTCCTGGATTTATAAAGTTTACCCTTATCTGTGTATTACGTAGAAGGAATAGTATAATTAATACTAAATCGAATGTGCAATTAGTAACATGGATTTTAATACTTTCAGTTATTATTTTAAAAAACAAAACTTTGACACAAAATATATATAACAAATTATTCAAATAATTCTGAAAAATCCAACATGTATATTTATTATCTAGTTTTAATTATCTGTATCACAGACAGTTTTAATACATGCTAATAAAGTGTGTCGACTTAGAATACTTTGTTAATAATCAGTTCATTTCTTCAGTGATGATTATGGATTTGCCAGTAATCTTATTGCTATTCAGTAACTTCATTATCAATTATATTGTTTGTGGATGACTGACTGTTTCGTCTGTACGCGTCACTTTCACCTGGAAAGACGTCAAATGCATCAGGGGCTCGTATGACTAGGTATTTTTTCTCTTTGTAGTAATCCCGGTTCTTCATACATCTCAGCACCAAGAAATCACAAAATATTGTCGCCTGTAAAGAAATTGACACGCAAACTATAGATATTTAAAGTGGATTCATGTGGAATGTGAAATCAATACAACCAAAGATAATTCAACATACCAGTCCCAACAGTGCTAACCCAGAACCTAAAGTTAGCAAAAGTGGAATCATGTCAAACTTTCCAGCTTGTCCTGAGACTTTCACCAAAAATTTGATCCCAAAATTTTTAAATAGAGTCCTTCTATTTTCTTCATGATATTCAGCAGTTCTGAAAATATAATTTATGTATTAGCAAAAATCAATAGAATGAAAAATATTCTTTCAGCTCTTGTATTACTACGTTAAATACCTAAAATTCCATCCAGGACTGATTAATGCATCGGGACTGTCCAGCCTTTCAAATGAATATTTTGGTCTACAATATTTCATAAAGTTCCAATCTAAATCACAATTCCAATTTATTTCAATTTCAAAAACCCCTCCTCGTATGGCCACGTCAGAAAACGTTTCTCCAGCGCCTTTCACTATGTCTCCAATGCGAAATACTGGACAAAACGGATCATTTTCGGCGTTATATGTACATTTTTGTAAATATGTAGAGTTGGAATGCTCCAAAATATTCCGACGCTTGTACTGAGGACCGAAGCTTGGGAATTCAATCACATTCTTGATAAGAACTGTAAAGTTTTCCGCTCCTTTAAGCAACGCTTCTGTACCGTGGCTGGAATTTATTGCGAATAGACTCATTAATTTATAAAGAAACGTGAGTAGATATTAACAAAATGTTGCCTAATTACAACAAACTTACAATGGAAGCTCGTCAATTTCTACAGGGCACCATGCAAAAATTTCGCATGTCTTCTGAGAAGATGTGTTATGCGAAGGAACACACTTCCCTGTAAAAATACCATTTCCAATTCCGATTGATTCACCCTTAGGGCAATCGGCGTTTTCCTTACAATGAGCTTCAGAAATTCTTTCACTCTGTCCGATATAAAATGCACATTAGAATTTGTTTTAATTAAGCCAAAATGATTTTACAAGTGAAAGCAAAATACCTCCGGACATGTAGATCGTGTCTGGTTTGGAGTAATAACAATATTGGTTGTGATAAAGAATCCACCATTTTCTTCTCCAGAAGTTGGAATAACATAATCCGTTGGATCCCACACTCTGTCATACAAAGATTTGTAATGTTCCGGAACAGTTAAATTATGTTTGTTAGGGTCTGTATATAAAACTCCTTTAACTTTTGTTGTCACTGCAGAGGAAACTGGACTTGTTTCTTGATAACCTTTCTGCCAAACTATGGCAAATCCAATGATGTATGAAATAATTATAATTTGCAGAAATCTATTGGTAATTCCAATCCTTTTGCTTTTGATATGAACAATCTTTGGTGTGTCATATTCGAAAAATACTGACGCTGTGCTTCTTAAATACTGTGACATTTTTTGGTTTTTCCAAAACTTGATGAGATTCTACCAGCTAGTTGAATGTATTTACCAAAGTTTCAGTGAGAAACTGCTAAATAAAGATAATACTTTTTTAGTTTCTTTGTCTTTATTCCTGTCATTCTTTGTATACGATTTGCAATTTACAAGGTTATGAATGATATAGTGCGATAATCGTCAATCAACAAAAATATGTTTGTCATATTTACGTAATACGAAAATAATGACACCATATTAAGTCGAAAAGAGTGAGTATAATGGTGGATTATGTAGTAGTAACAGAAATGAACGGAGGGGAGTGAAAATTCTGTTTACACCTGTTCTAGAGAATCCTCGTGTTACATACAATGGAGCTCAATTCTATGTATGCTGCAGTTTCAAAGAGATGTTGAGGAGGTTGTTATATGAGAATAGTTGACAGTTTGATAATGAAAATGTTTGTAGACTATGAGAATCCTGCATAAAAAGCGATATAAAACCTCGCATTGCTGCTTTGTTCATTCAACAACGCAACGTGGTCTGTTGGATTTCCAAAACCAAGCTTAACATTATTACTTGTCTTTCTTTTAATCTTCTTTAACACTGCAGCGAAATCATGATGACAGAGTACACCGTAGTACTTCCGTTTTTATTTGCAATTTTTCCAATTAGCAAATTTCCACTCAGATGAATTAAATATGAAACAATGAGGATTACATGCCAGTTTGCATGACATAGCGTTATATTTTCCTATTGGAGGGTTGCTGCGTTTTTGCAAATCATAAGCTATGGTTTAAAATCTTATGAAGTAAAATTGTAAGAAATGTTTCTGATTTCAAACAGGTTTTTCATATGATGGTCAGGAAAAATAAGATCTCTCATACGTGGACAGGAAGGACGCCTCACAACAATGAAGCAGTCTCATTCAATTCTTAACAAACTCTTTCGTATTTTACCATGTTGTTGCTAAATTACATAATGCATAGAAATAAGCACTAATCAACATAAAAAACAACATACTGCAGCTCTTCTAGTTTAAAACTATTGCATGAAAAGCAATTCTATAAAAACCTTTTTTATTTCACCAGCTTGATTCAGTAAATGTAAAGGAATACGCAATATCATCTTCCTTGCATTCATCATCTCTTAATCTGCACCACGTCAGTTTCACGCTTAAAGAATCACCTGGGCAGAGAAATTGAAAGGACTTCAATTCAGGTAACAATAATTAAACTTTAAATTATTAACTCCCTTTTAATTAGTTAAATTCATGATCTTTCTCAACGCGTCCAGTCGCAAGGTCAAGGTCAAAGTGTAAACTGATAAGGTTCACGATTAAAACTCATGAATCATGCTGGTTTCAATTGGGTCGCTGCATTTATAAATTAAATCGATAATTTGTAGAGTGGTCAAGTTGACTGCAAGTTTATTTTCTCCCTTCCTTGATAATTTTATCTCGTTTCAATTGAATGTGTAGACCGGTGTGATATGGGAAGGGTTTGGGAAATAGATTTTTGCTTGTTCCACACTCATGTTGCATGAGAGTAAATCCATAAGTTGCGCAATATACAGAAGTTATAATGACACACTTATAAAAACGAGCACATCTGATCGGATCCGGTTTAAGTATTTGACAGTTTCCATTTAAAATTCTTCCAAGCTGAATAAACTCGAAGTTTTGAAATTGCTACAAGTAGGAAGGTAAATGCATTAAATTTCAATATTTTTGAGGGTCTATTAAATTTGCAATCAGTTACAGGTCTATTATAAAAGTGTTCGAAGGATTTTGTTTGCGGGTTTGGAGGAACTTAGTTAAGTTATTACTTTTGCGTGGTTTGTATAAGCATCATTATTGATAATTTCCCACGTCCAACTAGGTGAAAGAAATATTCCCACGTGTATCCTCTCAAGCCAGTCTTGTTTTATTAAGATTTAACGAGAATGAGCGAAGGAGATGATGATGGCAAACCACCTTGCAGTATGATTACTTTCATTAGAATTGCATAACAGAAATATATCAGGGTTGATTTGGTTAACGTGGCAGGACTAGAAATTCCTGGTTTCGCAAGAGAAATTATCACTGGAATTAAGAATTGAGCGGATGGGATGACGCCATAGTATATCGTCAAACTTAATTCTAGTAAAAAATGAATAGGAAAGTTTGGTGGATTCCATTGAAATAAAATAATTTTATTTGATTTACAGGGCTTGAAGCCTAACTGCAGATAACCAAAGAAATTGATTTTAAAGTACAATGGGGTTCCTCGTTGGGGTATTGTATATTGTTGGAGGAGTGGTTGGAATTGTTGCTGCAGTAAAACTTTATTTTAAAGCTACTGCAGGAAAATGCACAAGCAAGCGGCGCCTTGAAGGGCAGGTGGCTATTATCACTGGATCTAATCAAGGTATTGGGTATGAAACCGCAAAAGATCTTGCAAGGCGTGGGGCTAAAGTGATCTTGGCTTGTAGAAATCTCGACAGTGCGGAAAAATCTGCAGGTAATCGAACAAAGATTTTTGGCTATTACTTAATTTATATTTTTTTGAATAGAGACTAAAGTGTAACTTAAATATGCAATTAATAGCACGAATTCGAAAGACAACCGGAAATAATGAAGTTATTGCAAAGAAGTTGGACGTTAGCTCTTTGGCCTCTGTCCGTCAATTCTGTGATGATATTTTGAAAACTGAATCTCGTTTGGATATTTTGGTAAATAATGCTGGAGTTGCTGGAATGCGAAAGACAATTACAGACGAAGGATTGGAACTTCATTTTGTTACAAATCATTTCGGGCCATTTTTGCTAACAAATATTCTTTTAGGTTTGTAAACAATCATGTGATATCAACTCATCTTACCATTGTATTACAAATACAATATACCATTTTCAATTATAGGTCTAATGAAGAAAAATGGAAGTGGAAGAATCGTAGCAGTTTCATCAGTTGCACATACCTGGACAAAAGAGTTAGATTTGGAGAATTTAAATTCTGAAAAGTACTGGGAACCAAAACTTTTGTATGCAAGAACAAAATTGGCAAACATTCTTTTCACCAAGGAGCTGGCTCGTCGTTTGAAGGAGGCTGGATTATCTGGCATCACTGCAAATGCTGTCAATCCTGGTGGAGTGAAAACAGCTATATTCCGACATGCAAGGAAGGCATTCAAGTATATGATCATGGTTTCTCAGTTCTTCTTTAAGGTAATAAATTAATACTGTTTTGAATAAGCATAATTCTAAAAACATTTGAAATCATATATGATATAATTATTTTGCAATGATAACTAGACTCCAGAAGAAGGTGCTCAACCAACTATTCATCTTTGTGTTGCTGACGAAGTTGCTGGACAAACTGGATTATACTGGACCGATTGCAAGGTGCGTATTTTGTTCATAAATTTAAAATTGAATGTGCTTTTCCATATCGTAAACAATTTATGTATTAATGTATTAATTCCAAATTAGGTGACCAAGCCTTCACCCTTGGCTGAAAACATGGACGTTGCCAAGAAGCTTTGGGAGAAAAGCGTGGAAGCTGTCAAATTGAGCCGAGTATGAGAATCATTTGAAGTAGAAAAATAGTTATTTAATTGTTTCGTGGGTGAGGTGGTATCTATTAATTTACAAAAGTGTTTCACTCTATATCGGCTTACATTCATTCCATTTTAATATGACACATTGTGCTGCTGTATATTTTATGTGTGAAATAGTGAAATTACCTATATTTGTTTTACAATTTATTTTATTCGAAGAGACTGTGCTAGCCAGTTAATTTAGATAATGTAAGGGTGCTCAATCAGGTTCGGATTGTATTAAATTACGAAAGATTTGATTTAAATTGTTTGACCGTTTTTTGTTATTTTTTGAGTTTGTTACGGTTGATTCAGAATTTTTGAGGAAAATGAGTAGAATAAGGAATAATGATTGACTGTTACAATTATTTTTTTTAATTTCCTTTGTGCACAAATAAAAAATATTGAATTGAATCTACCATTGAGAGGATTCCCCGTAAAACCCACGCTTAATTTTATTCATTTAAAAGACAATATAGAAGCCAAAAAAGCTAAACGCCGGGGATTTGATAGGTTTTCTCAATTCCAGACAAAGATTAAAAATTGAGCTACATTTTCCTGTAGTACCTAATGCTAAATTTAGTGTTATTGGTTCATTACACTAACCAGATTCGGCACATATCGTACCATATTTTATAACCACATGTACCGTCATTATAATGTCATCATCATCA
>JAANSO010002692.1:0-12909 GCA_036507315.1 Lepidocyrtus fimetarius
TGACAGCAGCAAATGAATAAAGTCAATAAGCTATTTTGCTGGTTTCTGCAAAACAAAAACAGAAGCCAGAAAATCCGTTTGATAAAAAATTCTATCTTTTATCGAAATAACAAGCAGAAAACTACAAACCTCAAATGAGTCCATTTCCCAAAAACATCAAACAGAACAATGAGATTTGTGAGTTGAAAAGGGAACCAACAAAGCATTCATATTTAAAACCGTTACTCTTCTAAGTAAAAACTTTGCTATGCTACTACTACACCACACCACAAATTACAATGGAAATATATTCCAGATTCTGTTTAACTTTAGGAATTTAAATAATGCAGATGATTTTTTCGACACGCTGGTGAACTAGCAGGCTTGTGTGGAAAAATAATAGAAACAGTGGCATACGAAGAATTATTGAATTTCTAAAGTAAGGCTAACTTTTAGTAAAATAAATCTCTAGGCAAGAGTTCGGAAGAAAGATCGGGGAAGAAGGTCAAAAATAAATGAGAAATTTTTGACATGTTCTCTGAAACTTTTATGACTTTTGTCTATTCCTACAATTTCCTCTCTAATATAATATAACTAATCTAGTAGTCCAATGTGATTTGTACAAATCTCATTACACATGGTACGCACAGTAATAGTTATTATTAGTAGAACTAGTAGCTATGGTAAGTGAAAGCAAAGAGTCGAGTGGTTTTCTTTGGTTGAACATAAAACACAAATGAAAATATTCATTTAGAACGTGATTTTATGGCTCCCAAACTACTAATACATTTTACTGGCATTAATTCTGCAAAAAAGGAAACTATATAAGATTTTGACGAGCAGTTGGACCAAAGAGAGCCGATGAGTCAACGAAATCGCAAATCAAGTTCATTAATTTTCATGGATCATGAAATTATATCCCAAGGGGACAAAACCATGTCGAACCCATGTATACATGATAGTGCCTTTTAGTCCAAATTTCAACCTTTTCTAAAGAGAGGGATAGAAATGAAAAAATACCACCTTTTATATTTTTTGTAACAATGACTATGTCATGATGCAATAACTTTTACTTTTGAACTGCATAATCAATGGTATATTTAATTTATTCTTCAATCTTGAATCTACTGCCAAACTGCTTTAAGACATGTGCTTATGCAATTTTTTAATATTATGTTCCTTATTCTCCACAGTTTATTTGGTACTGTCAATATATGCAAGAGTTTAATTGCATTCCTCATAGTGGCATGCTTTTTCATCCTTTTTAGTCGTAAAATAAGGCATAAATATTCCCTATAATGTCTTGTCTACTTTTCGTATTGCTGATTAGATTTTTTATAAAGACGCTGCAAAAGTAATAACGTATTTTTATTGATAAATGAAAAGATTATGTGTACAGCATAAAGAATATGGATATTGATATCATGACTTGCTTAAGCTTAAAAGTTATACAAACGGCTTTGTGTCATGTCAATCTAGCGTTTCGTTTAGAATATACTTTTCACAATGGAAGTACCTCCCCTTCTACCATAAACCTTGTTGGTTCAGCTCTACGGCACATTTCATTATTTTTATCTTCTTATAAGCAATCTTGTTATCATAGAAAGAAAGCATATCGCATTTTTAAAGAAAGTATATATCCTCAGTTTTAAAGCCCTCCTAATAAATGCCGTTTTAGTTAGTTGTAAAGCTTACATTTAGAGATTACACGAAAGCAGATTTTTATCTTAAAAACAAATTATGTGCTAGTACTAGGTTTTGTTGATCTCTAGATAGAAATCAGGTTCTAATGCCAGTTATAATTCAATTTCCAATGGTGCATTTAAAAAATCATTACGGTGGATAGGTAATAGTCTAAATTTGTCTTTAACAAGAGAGAGTTAATTTAGCATTCAAATCTGCATATTGAAAAAAGACCTTTGGTTTGAAGTCCCCGAAGTGGGAATTTTATTTTCTCATCCATCAAATTGTTCTGCTTTTGTTTTATTTGCCGAATGTGTACCTTGTACATTTCCTACTTATTTCTTTTCCCTTTCTGCGGGTTATTATTTTAAGCATGGAAACAGAGGCATGTCGTCAAAACTTTTCTTCGATCTGAATTCATGTCGTAATCTTCCTTCTTTATTTTATGCTACCTTTTACGAGCAACCTTTTTAGCTTCGACTGCACCTTTTCTTAGCTTTTAGCACAGTATTCAAAGGCGAGTGTGTGTTCATAGGTTTTCTATATTTTATTCACACTTGAATTCCTTCTTGAGAAATCTCAAGAAAATGAAAAAGGCTATAGAAGACCAAGACGTAAAGTCAAGGCAAGAGTGACAACAAGGCTTTATTAATATTTTAAAAGAAATCACGCTATAAAATCATTGTAAACTTTAAATGTGCTGGCACTTTACAAGTCAGAAAGTAATGTAAAAAGCCATGAAGTCCTTTTCTAGCCTTCCAAAAGGTTTTGTTGTTGTTTAAGATTATTTTTTCTTTGAATATTACTCACAAGTAAGCAAATATCCAGACAATGGGGCTACACTAGAAGGACGGTATTTATTTTGTGGCCTTCTTTACCAGTTGAATGACAACGGGAAAATAAATAATCTTAGCATTTGATTCATTCCTTACGACATTCAATGAAAGTGTGTATTTATTAACACCCACAATGAAAACAAGCACATTTATTTAGTTTGAATGTTTCAACAGCTTTTGCTTGTGTATTTTAGTTTGTTTGCAATTGAAAGAAGATTTGCTATGGTTGCATTATACGGAGAATTATTATAGGCTAGTTTACACTGTCTAAACTGACAAGTAAGTAAAGAATCAATACAATTAAAGTTTTCAAACACTTTACATCAAACAATTGTTTGAGCTTTGAGGTAGGAAAAAACTCTCACGGACAGAGATCAATTCAGTCTTGGTTTGTGGAAGGGTTCATTGTCAAGGCTCTTATGCAATAATAATAATGTAAACATTTGCATAGCTGTTGAACTGGGTGTTGCATGCATCATCTTTCATATCCGAAGCTAGTCAAACAATGGAAGCCATAAATGCATAGACGAATACCAAATATAACATTGATCTTGCATAGTCAAACACATCATTCAATGAATTAATCAATAATATTAAAAACCGTAGTATTTCGTAGTAAAATGGAAATTGTTTGCTTTTGTACTTTCAAAAGATAATTTCGTTATCAATGAAACCCACAAAGCGATTATGTATAAGGATTGTGTCTAAAAATGTATTGCTTTAAAATCGTAAATATGAAAAGACGATCTCCAAGCAAAATGTGAAACCCATTTTATGATTCAAATATCAAAAACTGGATAAACATATCTCGTTAGAAGTAGATTTTTACATCAATAACAGTAATAGACAAGAGTACAGAAAAGCAAGCATAAACTTTTTTAGTTTATAGAAGGGCCATTTGAACGAATGAAAAAATGAATTTTGTTACATTTTATACAATAAAAGTTAAAGAGGGACACATTTACTTAAGGATAATGTACGATCTTTTTAACTCCGTAAGCCTTTTGATCTTTTCAAGTTGACTTCGCCATAAACGTAATGAAAACAGATGAGTTGATCCGATAATAATATAGAAAGAAACGTATGCAATATTATGGTTAGAAATCGTATGAATTCAATGGAATCTAGAATATTATACCTTTTTATTCCATCTCTTTCACAGGTTGCTATTCTTCCGCACCAACTGAATGTATAGAAATGCATTTTGAACCTAAAGATGGAGGTTTCTTTATAAAGCCTCCATCCCTTCCATCAATGACATCAGCCTCCTCCTCCACTTCAGCATCAACTTCCGATGAATTGGACTTGAAAGAATTGGACAACCTTGCTGATCCATCAACTGTAGCCACAGAACACTTCACCGTTCTTCCTAACAGTCAACCAGTTTCAATTCGAGTGATGTATGGACCATTTAGTACAAAGCAGAGTGTCCCAGTTCGTCTTCTCGTCCCTGATCCATTAGACTCTCCAGGTGGTTCTAATGGGACAGGTGGCTCTAGCGATCCTGAGATGATCCCACCATTAGATTTGAGTGCTCATATTGTTACCCCTACAGTACCCAAAGACTCTCCAATTCTTCGTGTACTTTTCCACGCTGGACAAACGGCTTTTGGACTCCCTATCCCACAACAAGTTAATGGGAGAGGAAATCGACAGCAGGTGCGTCTCTTAATACTTTTTACTTATCTCACTAGATTTTCTTTTCTTCATTTAATACTTTCGAATCCACCTACTTTTATTATATAGTACACTGTTGACTGTAATTTGATTCCATTTTCTTTTCACCTGTCCAAAAAAACTTTACAAGACTTATTTTTCTAGTTGCTTTTCATACGTAAATAAAAAGGCTTTCATAACTAAACTTTTTGTGTAAATTCAGAGTTCTGGAAGTACGAGGAGACACAGGACGCGATTGTGTTTGGTTGCTCAAGCAGTGAAATCTCAAGGAGATGTAGTCACTGCGAGTTGCAGTCCAGACGCCAGAGATTCCACTTGTTTGGCTGAGCTCACATTGCCCATACATTGGTGGCCTGAAACGAGTCAACCAAGAACAACTACTTCTAGTTCGCATCACCACCACTCATCGACGGGAAATGGAGGAAGCGGAGGACAACTTCCGCTGGGTGATTCTGATTCCCAATTCACAACAAACAGCAATATTCTAAATACAAGTCCCAACAGTAATATTAATCCCATTACTGGAGCGCCAATTAAACCCACAAAGATTCCGATTCAGGTAAGCAAAACGAATCAGTGCAGCGTTAGTTAAATACCTCAAAATTTGGTACAATGTGCATACTATACGGATGTCATTACACATGCTACTTAATTAATTAGAAAACATAAACTAGAGAAATGTTTTTATGCATTGTATTGGAAGTAATCATAAAAACCCTATGGAGAATTTAAGCCCTGGTTGTTGTTATCATTAAAAGCAGAAAATATCCTAAAATTTGAAGAGCTCTACAGAGTGGGGAATAATAGTATAAATGAGTCACAAAATTTGCTGACAGCATAAAGAAAAACGTTCTCTTACTTTCATGACAACTAGACATTGCATTGTCAGCGAATTTAGTAGATTTGGCGCTCTTCTCTGTGGAAAATAGCGTTGTGGTTCCGATTCTCTATGATTTGAAAAGATATTAAGTTCGCTTCAGATAATTTAGCAGTCACTAGCAGTTTGGTTGCAAAACGGGCTTTACAATAGATTTAATTATTTATTGCATGACAAGAGTTCCACGGTCATTACTTTGAGAATCTGCTTGAATTTGTTAACATGTGAATTTGACAGATTACCTCCCTCCGTAACACATCCACTGCAGAAGTAGAAAAGGAATAGTGGGACAGTCTCATTCTGGACAGTAGCCAGATTTTGTAGTTTCTACTCACGTCTGAATAAAATTGGACTTGTACAAAAGATTGAATTAGCTTAATTAAGTAACAGAAAACAATTTAAAATTGTATGTCAGCAGTTAAACTCTTTCGACCTTTCTTTCCTCTTATGAGCATAGACATGTCTTTGAAATGCATAATTAGTTAAATGTACAAAAACTATTTTAATGATTTTATTAATTATAAAAGCCTTACTTCTATTCCATTTATAAACTTATTTAAATGGAAAGGGAACAAAAAGTTGTAAAATTATCAAATAGTGACACACATTACGTATAATTACAAGAGATTCAAAGACTTTCGATTTCCATGTCTATTCTGAAGCTGTACAAAAGTCGTTCACAGGCAAAGGGGGTAGTTCTGACATTTCCATTTCAAAAGTCTTTTGCTCGCTCTTTAAAAAATTTACAATGTCCAGCTTTACCGTATCTTCTAGATTTGGAACTTGAAGTGGACTTGGCGTTGGGATTGAATCATAAATAAATGGATTAAACTCACTTGTCATCAACAACCCATTAAATTTGCTTGCAAAATAGTTCTCTATCTTGTTACATTGTTGCAAAAAATTGCTTAAAAGTACAGGTCCGTCGCAGACGCTTGAGAACAAATCCATTTTACTCTCCACGTATTTGTCAAGTATTCGAAGCCTATCAATATTCGCAATACACCCCATAGACACTTCTCTAGTACCAAGCAGTTTTTCTTGAATTTCTTTCATTTCTTTTAATTCTCCTGGTGTTAAATTCCCCTCAAATGGACAGTCTTGTTCAATCTCGTCCAGGAAACTCAACTGTTAAAATCAAATACATTTCTAATAATTATTTTAAATTTGAATAATTTTGATTGGTATTGTTTATTTACATTATTGAAAGTTCCTTTTGGCATTATGTTACCGACTGGATCGAGGTCGAGGCGCCAGATATTCTCCGTAACACTTTCCATATCTGTCGGTGCCATTGTGTCGTGCTAGTAAACTTGAAAACTGCAACTGAACAAAATTAGTACAGCGTTATGAATCACATAATGTTTGTCTATGAAAGCGTCGGTTATATATGCAAATTTACAGATTTAATTCAAATTACCATTGTAAAACGTAAGGCAAGTTATTGCGGAACAATAGCACTGACGATGACAATAACAATAATAGCTAGAACTCTTAAATTTTAATCGCCATTCACAGAAAAGCAGACAATAAAAACAAATAAAATTTTAATAAGCATATTATATTCATTAATAATAACAATGATCATAACAATGATGAGGCATGCTTTGCGTGAAATACTGCAGGAATAGCATCAAACCATCATGGTTGGAATTAAAGGGCTAAAGGTCTTTTGGGGCAATCTCTTATATTTATATTAGATGTGTAGAATATTAGAAAAATCCCTCATAATCCTTAGCCATTCATCTTGAGCTCATAATGTTGGCTGGAGACCATGGGAGATAAAAATATTTCTACGCGTTTCATCAAAAACTACTTTTAAAGGCAATTTTAACTATTTCGCATTCTTTCCACCCTTTTCCGTCATATACAAATGCAGGCTCTATTTTACTAATCTATATGAGTTTTGCAAAAGAATAGGCGGGATTTCACCGTCGACAATCAGCAGGATTAGTTTCTCGTTCTCCCTGCTTCACTTTCTCCATGGTACAATATCCCTTCCGTTATACTTCCTTATTTTACTTGTAAAACAGGGCTAATATCAACATCTCTCCATTTTATGATGATTAAAAAGCGTGTTTAGACACCCAAAAGTGGAAAATGAATTAAGGTCGTGCTCATGTTTTAAGGAGGCTTATATAGTTGTGGAATATCAGGCTGCGGGGTAATGAATCTCCGGTAGTTTTTTTTGCTAGGAATATTTTAGTAGCACTGTGCATTGGAGAAATCTTTTGGTTGAAGTACTTACAAAGTTCCTGGCTACAGTACTGGCAAGGGTATTTAAGTAGAAAGGCTTGTCTGTGATTAAATCTACGATGCCCATGCTCTTATAATAGCTCTTTTAGAAACCAACAGACTTCTTCATACATTACCATTTTGGCTGATATTATGATCAGAATGCTTAGCACACATTTTGCACTTCTATTACCTTCCTGTCCTTCATTGGTGCATAATTAAAAGATTATTTTGCAGTATTCTAAATGGCCTTTCATAGCTTTTGTCGTCGTAGTCAGCCACATTGTTGTGCAGACATGAAATAGCTTCCTTTTGCAAGCAATGAAAGTCACATGGCGTATTAAAGTAAAAAAATAAATTGAGGCAGAATAATGATACCAGCAAATTGGAACGCTGTCCTGCTTGAACTGGAACAAGCGTTGCAACAGCAAATTATATTACTATACTATCATGCAATGTTAACCAAAATTGTTCTAAATTTTGTAAAGGAATGATTTAAAGAAAATGGGTTTTCAAATCAAATAAAGTGCACAACAAATGGCTCATCAAAAGTTCACAGTTTGTGTTACATATTATATACATATAGGTACGATTGCTTTTATCAACAAACTACATTAGATTTTTGATTTGAAAGAAAAAACTAAAATATATTCATACGAAAAATGGAAGGAGAAAGCGGAAAAGTTAGGGGGCTCTTAGGACATTCTCTTTATATGCTCATTCATAACATTTCCCCTTTCCTTTTCTCAATTTTCTTCCTTCGTTTACTTTTTCGTGTGCTCGCTAGTTTTTCTACAAGAACCCTGTATATTTTTATTTTTATGAGCACTTTTGTTGTTAGGTTTTACGATGACATGGAAGCGTGGTTAAATGGAGTCATTTATTTTTATAAATGAGTGGGCTTAGTGCATGACCATACATGAAGCAGGAACATTGTCATCATTATGCTGCTGTAGTATGAAAAAGAGAAGGAAAGTAGGAGCAGACTAACTTGCTCATACATATATGGATACTGCTCCTGAACAGCATCACCACTTTACTTACTCATATAAAGTAATAGGTTGGTGAAAGCAGCAGTCACCAAGGGTGAATTAAAGGCCATACGTTCATGCAATCACAAAGCCATTTCGTATAAAATCCTTTTACCTTCTGACTTGAGAGAAAAGTTCTATACATTTTCTGCTCTTTTGCATTATGGAAAACAACGATTTTAAAATCATCTTCAATGCTGTTAGCTTTTATTCGACGGGAAAATCTAACATCAAAATATTTGTATAAATTTTGTGTGGGTTAAATCAAATTGAATAGAATGATCAACATAGAAGCTTTATAATAGCATAAATCAGGCCTAAAACATCGTTCTTTATGCAATACAACTAACATAAATATTGAACGCTTTTGCACTTTACAAATTATGATTATAAAATTATTTTGGTTCTTGAATATTTTTTTAGCAAAACGCTACTTATTGCTGCTAAACACTAGAATTTTATCCAATTTACATTGTCTCATTCAAAACTAAATAAAATTAATGTTGAATAAAGTTATAATTTAAACAAAGATTGGCATTTTCTTTCAAATTCAAATTTTTGAATCAAGCAAAAGGAAAATCAATGTGCCTATGTGTATATTTCCTATAAATTGCCATAAATTAAATTATATGTCTTTTCAAAGTGATTCGTTAGAGCCAAGAGCAAGTTGTATGCATCGATGAAAGGCATTCCATTCATTACCGAAAACGGTATCCGGCTTCAGCATTGCAAATAATAGAGGAAGTAAGAAAACATTAATAAATGACCTATCCAGTGTTTGTGTCCTTGTAAAACAAAAGGTTTTTCATGCAGGTTCTATTAGGTAGTCAGCATGTATTTTGCTATGGCAAAAATTTAATGGCTGCAAGAATATCTTGACCTATGCCTACGTACATTGTACGCTGAGGCGGTAGTTATAGTAAAAATAGGTATGTGATTTTAGCCAAGACAACAAAAGGAGCCGAAGTGTGGCGAACTTCCTTTTGCCATGATAAAATTATTCTTCGCGTTAGCTCTGCAAAATCAGCAGTGGAGCGTTACGCCTATTTAACTCGAGGTGAATATTTAATTTATGGGGAAGTTCCAAAACGCTGCTCTGTATACTAAAATCGGACTTGCAGTTCTAATAAAAGCAAATGAAGATATTCCAAAGCAAATATTTTTAAAATACGAAAGCATTTCAGGAGAGCTGCAAGAAAAAACTTCATATATTGAAGTCCTTCTGGCAGGAGAAAATCCGTGTATGGGCTTACCTTGTCAGAATGCATAAATGTCAGATTTGAATTTATGAAACTGACTGTTTGTAACTGAGACAAACGCGTCGTGGAATGTTTCTATGCAGAAATAATTTTGCTGCAAGTGATATATGTAACGGGAAAGAGAACTGCAATAGACTGGATTGATAATCTTGGCACCAACGCAGGAGACGGTCTCCAGCTCCGGTGTTCTATTCTTCTCTTCTCGTTCCCGCTTTTCCTTTCCTTAATGTCTGCTATATATCTACAGGAAAACATGAGCTAACTAATGTAAGGACAAAGTAGATTCTTTTTCTATTGCTACATTGTATTTGTATGTACCTATGTTGTATCTACAAAAGGAATCTTGTGTTATGATGACAACGCATATACTTTCTCTTCACTCTTTAACTTTGGAAGCGGTATGAGATCCTTTCATAACTGGAGTTTGTGCGCAGAATAAGAAAGTACGTAATTTATATGCATTCTATAATAATACATTGTTAGAGTAGGTAACCTGGAAAGCTTGCAATGATATGTGCTTATAATAGAGCTTTTCTCTGATGGTTGTGGCGCGGCATTGCTTTAGGAACTTTTGCAAACACTTCAAGGTTCTATTTCTTCCTCTAAGAAAAATATGAAAGCGTGCATCCCATGTTTACTTTTAACCACATACTTTCTCTTGTACTTCTCATTCTCTTCTTTATCTCTGTTTTGGAGGAGTTTTACTCGTAATTTGTTGTGGAAATGAGGATAGTCAAGAGTGCTACTGAACAAATTCATGAAGACATGGTAGCATGCCACTTACTTAAACTAACGTATTTCTACGTATATATTTTATTTAAACGACACTACAAGAAATAGAGGAATGTTAGGCGATGCTTTTTGTGCTGGAGCCGATAACAATGAGGAGGACAAGACACGCTGATAACAAAACTATTCGCGATGCGATAACTGTGGTAGGTTGGAAGTTAGTGTCCACCAAGGATGACTTTAAAAACAGTCGAATATGATTTCATGTTTTCTCCACCTTTGCGAATGGAATCTTCAGATTTCGATTCTGAGTACATTACTTTCTATCAAAGTTTTTAGAGATCTCCCGTTCCGCAATGAAAAAGTGCCACAAAAGAGATAACTTTTCAATGTTTTACAATGAACAAGAAATTTGAAGGTGATACATACTAACTAACTAATAATAATAAGATGATGGATTTTCAACACTGTAAGAATATCATACTGAAATTCGACAACAAGAATAGCATATCGACCTACTAGAGTAAGCGATATTGGATTTTATACAAGACCAATTTTGTTCAGTTTCGTCACTTTGATACGGCCTCGGTAGAAACTTCACCTACAACTGGCTTGCTTTTCCTGGTAAACTATTGCCTGTGAAAAACTTTCTTATTCCTAGTTTTCATACTTATTCCTATATTCAAAGTTACTATTGCTGCGTTCTATAGGAAAAGTCCAGTCCAACATTGGAAAACAAATGGGAAAGAGTTTGCAAGAGAGAAAGAGACTTTGTTGAGAAAAGTGAGAAACGAGCCTTCTAGTTTTTGCGTCCATGTGGTCGTCATGTCAGTTTGGTAAACTTTTGAGCAGCGGAGGTAGCTGAAGAGAAGACCCATAGGTTACTGTCACACCGTCATCATCGTGTTTAATGAAAAATAAAAGTTGTAATGCAAAATGAATTATGCATACGAGCGAAGTAAGTATAATAATATGCCAACTTTTGCTAAATACACACGCGAATTTTAAGTCTCCAACTGTGAGTTTGATTTATTGTCAGAATTTGTACACAAACGGAAGTTCGTATTGAATGAGCTTGTTTATAATATAGACATGTACTGGTTTATGTGTCTCCAATCTCTTCTAGTATTAATTATATAGATGATTTACACAAACATTCTAAAATATACATTTTGCAAGATCCTTATGATAGATGGATTCGTATATGTTTGTCATAAGACCAGACTGATGAATTTACCATTATCATCACTTTTTGAGGAAACAACAACTCATTAAAGGAGAATCTCTGTCATCATGTCAATAATTCTTTTTTCACTCTACTATGCATTTGGTTCCTATATTTTTACACCATTACACTGCCCTAGTTTCAAGTTAAACAAAGACGAGAATTGCTGCATACAATTTATTTTTTAAATTTAGAGTAATTTAAAACAAACTTGTTTGGAGTGCTATGAAAAAAACGGGTGGTATATCATGGGTACCCGCTAAACGGGCAGCTTTACATCGCTAAACTTATGTTTTAAAGAGCCCACATGATCACCCCTATCAATTTGTAGAAAAAAGCAGCTTAAACGATTGTAATTCCTTACGAAGTAAAGAGTAACAAATAAAAAAGGAAATAAGTGGATCGTTTGAGATAGTGGGATTATGACGATAATTGAGAAGACGGAATGAAGAAAGGAGAGGTGTTGTTTTTAGAACTTGAAAAAAGCAAACATCCTCGTTTATCCAGATCGCTATAGCAAGCACATATGTTACAATAGCTTGTCCCATTTTAGTACCTTGCATTAAGCCTTAAATGATTGCTGGGGCAGTTGCTGTTGTTATTGTTGAACGTTTTTACATTTTGTCCACTTCCACACGCCTTCTCATCTTAAATACGTACTAACAGTACAGTTTTACCTCACTCCATCAACTCCTCTTAAGTTTCTTACTTCTTCCCCTCCCTTTTCCTCGTTTTATTCCATTTTTCTAAAGCTGGAACTAGTCTGGAGCACACCATTACGGTGATAAAGAATAATGTGAGTGTGTGCCCAACGTCTACAGGCGTAAACAGAAACTGTTAAAAACATTGATACTTAACGATGACAATGACCGTGAAGATGTTTTCAACTTTAGATATAAAAAATGTATAGCGTAATTTCAAGTGAAATAAAAGGCAGCAAGCTTGCCTAGTTACTAGCTCGAAGGGTCTGTTACTTCCGTAGTTAACCGTTATGTCATTAAAACGCATTTCTTGAAAATTTGCTAATTTTTTGCAAAAATTAATTGCAAATTTGCAAAAATATTTGCAAATTCTTTGTCAGCTAGTTATTCCCGTTCGAATGATATGCTACATGCTATAGGTTGCAATTCGAAATTTTATAACGTTCACTTCCACCGTTGTAACCGTTTGGTCAAAGAAGGCTAAAGCTGTGTAGTTTGAGCCATTAACTAAAGCTGTCACACCAGCGTAAGTTTTACTGCAACTGCTTCAACGACCTTTGAATTATATATGCTTTAATGCATAAGGTTCAATGAAAATTTGCACCACTGTGCAAACTTTCATTCGTAACGGCCAAACCGTTGGACCATAATTTCTGAAAAACTATACAGTTCTGTCC